>WYDI02027371.1:0-77847 GCA_009867235.2 Psittacus erithacus | reverse complement strand
TCCGGAAACTGCTTTTAAGGGATTTGGCCTAAAGTGCTGCTCGTAGGGTCCCTGAATAGGTTGGGTGAACACCCTCCGACTTGGCGGGGCTGCCCAGGGTCGGCAGACGGGTTGGATACAAGGGTCTCGTCCTTCTTGGGAAGCGGGTAGACTACCTGGTGCCTTAACGTGACACTGCCTTTCCATAATATGGGACCATCTCATCAGTAATTTAGCTGTTTTACAGGAAGAAATACTTAAGTGTTAGTTAGCACTGTGGATTAGAGCATTGAAGTAAGTATGCCTCTTACAACTAGAACAACCCGTCTCTATGGCACAATAATTCCTGTTGTATTATAAAGGAATACCCGTAACACATTTTTAAGATGATTTATGAGAAAATAGAATACATGCAACTTAGAATAGCTATACCAAGTCTCTCAAAGCAATAAGAATCTTTGCTTGGTCCTAAACAGATTTATTTAGACAAACTGTCTCACTTTGCATCTCCCTTGCCAAGAAGTCAGCTGGCACTTCGATTCAGCAGATGAATAAACTGACCTCCCCTATCTAGCAAAAAGCATTTTAAATGCCTGCTCCTGCTTGTGCAAGAAATACAACACTGTGCCTGCGCCTTCTAACACATTTAAGGAATGGTCACGTCAGTGTTAATGAGTAAAACTACTGTCAACTCTGAATTAATCACTGCTTTCAATGTCCTGTTGGACTAGATCCGTCCCATGATTCTATTTGTGCCATTAACCGAAGGTACTGCTCTCCGCATTCGCAATCAGATGCAGAACATCTAGCAGGCACAGCTACACATCCTTAACTGGCATGTTTTTAAACTATGCTTCATTCAAACTACTATTTTTTTATCTCCTAAAAGATGCTGGCATTTCATAGTAGCAAGGGAACAGCTTGGGGGAAAAAAAAAACTAAACAAAAGGAAACTGGCCATAAAAAAGGAACACATGCAATTGCTTCTCCTGCAGAGACTGACATGATACTGCAGAAAAAAAAAACAACACTTAGATCAGAATTCAGCTGATGGCAAAACCATTTTAAACTAAGGCCAAAAGTGCTATCTTTAAGAATGGTGCAGGCTCTAATTCAGCAGGAATGAGTGGTTCACTTTGAGAATCCGTCCACTGTTGTAATATGTCTTCCACCCAAATCACATTCCCCAGCCATCAAACGTCCTCTCTTATACCTGCCACAGGCTCAGCTCATGCTGCAGTGTGGGAGAGGGATGACAGTTAAAATGATTACCTGCTATCTATGTCTCAAAACAAGCAAGCTGAGAGGCAGCTGCTGGAAAACTGATCCAACCCAGATACAGCCAAATTCCCCAAACCCATCCCATCCTAGTGGTGGAGGCTGAAGTAGCAACACTTTCTGGCTCAGAGCAGGCACAGTGAGGACGTGTCTGGTTTCCCAGGTCACAAGATAGAAAAACCTCTCTGGGATCATTCTTCCTATACCTATACCATCCATCCGCTAAGCGTGATACTTAGCGATGTGGCCCTTACTACTTATCGTTACAAAATTGTAATCCTCTTTGTGAAAGACAAAACAGTTGCTTATGGGGAAGCAGCATTTCAGGGAGTTTAAGACAACCGTTAGTACAATAAACATGTTTACCCTTATGAAAAAGGGTACACCTTGTCTGGCTTTACTCTCAGTTTTGCTTCAATGTGGTTTTTGTGCTCAAAGAAACTGACAATTCCATTCCATTTGAAGTTAACACTGAGGATTACGAATCATTACCAATAAGATCACAAGATGAAAACACAGTTTCACAACACATTTCAGATGTTTTTGTTGGATCTTTTCTTACCTCCCTCTCCTTCTTCCTCTCCTTCACTTAAACCAATAATGCAGATGTGTTTCCTCAGCTGACGTGTGTTGGAGAACTTCCGATTGCATTTCCTACATTCCAAGCTTCCTGGTGAGACTTCAGACTGTTCTGTTCCTTCCTCTGTCCCAGGCAGAGTTTCTTCACTTGGAACAGGGTTATTTTCTGCCACATCTTCATCCACACAAAACTTCTTAGTAGAGCCTTTTGGTCTGCCTCTTTTCCTCTTTGCTACAAGAAGCTCTAGAAAAAGAGATTTAAAAAGAAACTGTAATTACATTCCACAGCTAATCAGCCAATATCAATCTGATCAGTGAAAAACAGAAATACTACATTAAGTTTGACAGCCTCTATCCTTAAAGCTTAAAGTTTAGCTCACACAAACTTATCTAATAACAGTGCTATTTCCTGGCATTTCTGCTAGCTGCAAAACTGCAAAGTTTGAGTTACTAAGATTGGCAGATATCAAAGTGTCAGTTTTACAGGAATTACACTGCAGGCACTCTTTTAGGTTGTTCTATAACCGTATCAGCATGCGTATTCTACAAAGTTGATCTGTGTTCTGACACTCAACAAAAAGCCTTTTCAATTTAAATCACTCTCAAAGAAATGGCTCAAGTACTGACATGTATTCATAGAAAATACATGTCAATGTATACCTTTGTTTGAAAAACAAACGCTCGTTGTCCTTTTAAAAGAAAATTGAACAATATTTCGTACGGTTCTTTATTAACACTTCCCAGTCAAAAATTGGCATGAAAAATTTTTGGCAACAAATAAATTCCAGAAGTCATGGAAAAAAATGTTTCCTTAGTGAGTATTTCAGTTATTAAATCTGAAATAATTCAAAATTCTTAATAAATACAATATAATCTCCCATTTTTCCCTCAGTGACATGGTTTAGTGGTGGTCTTGGCAGTCCCTGGGGTAATGGTTGGACTTGATGACCCTAAAGGTCTTTTCCAACCTAGCTGATTCTATGATTTCCATATTTCTGTAGAGAAAATATTGGTAACATCAATGATATGTAGTGAACACGGAAACTCATGGCAACATAAAATACTTCATAATATTTCCTGCTGATTATTTCTCTCATCACTGCTGTAGTTACTTCAAAAGCCACCTTGCTATCATCCACTCACAGGTGTAACTGTTGACTTCATTGACCAAACCAACTAGATACCAAGGAAACTTTTAATCAACAAAAGCAGACAGTCCAAGGGAAAGGAGGAAATTTCCAGAAAGTGACCAAGTTATCTTAGGAGATTTCTAAGTTACTTATATTGAATAGTTTAACACAATGACAAGAATCAGTCTCTATCTTGTTAATTTCGGGGGTTGCTTGCTTGCTTTTTCACTTCCTTATACTGTGCTTCTTGAAGAATTAACTGATTGTTATTGTACAGGTTTAGGTTATTTACTTTAACCTTCCTCTTCTGCAAGGAACTGTCAGATCACAAACAGCAAAGCCTGGTAGCATTTAAATGGGTTTTCTAGGGTCTTAGCCCACGTCTGGTGAAGTATCACATCTGCTGCATTTAGAAGGAAAACTACTATGCATTGAAGGACATGGTACAGTGGTGGATTTGGCAGTGCTAGGTGAACAGTTGGATTCAATGACCTTAAAAGTCTTTGCCAACCTAAACGATTCTATGATTCTGTGAAAAGAGCTTGCCTGATGCTGTACGCATAAACAGGACAGTCAGGCTTCCTCCAGGATTTTAGGTTTCTTTTTATCTCGTTAGACATTTGAGCTCTCAAATTAGTTAATATTTGTCTTCTATAGTGAATAAACAGAGAAACTACTCTTCAGAGTGCAGTTCAGATCATGTAAGGCCTGGATTTCTGGATCCCACAGTGACTAAGATCCCAGTTTAAGAACTTTGTTACGTGCAGTGACTTTCAGCTTTGAGAAAGAAAAAGAGCTTGATATCGTCATCGTAACTGCCAAAAAATTCCAGAGCATAATGTGCATTAAAACGTGCTGAGTGGAACACAGGAGGTGTGAAGCTCCTGTCAGCCATCACCTTTAGAATATCAGAGACAGGCACATCACAAAATTTTTGTGAAGAACTCTTTTTGTATGGCTCAGAGAAAACCAAGCAAACTTAAATCTTGGGCATGTTTCAGCTTAAGGCAGTTGCAGCAAAGAAACCCCTCAAAGCTGTTCTTTTACACCAAAATATTTCCAAATCTTGAAATTTGTGCAAAATTAGAAAATAAAATTATTCTCCTCAGAATTTCATGCTTTTTCTGCTGGTTTGAGGGCTTTTTTTTTTTTGTTGCTTTTCACAGTGCAGATGGGCTAAGGATGAAATATGTCTTCAGGTTATAAGAGAGAAATGCCCAGTACTTAAGCAACTGTTGTAGTTCTAAAAGCTTGAAAGTATCTCATGATACTTATGAAAGTAACTTATGATACTAAGAAAGTCTGGTCTATGCCACATATAGGTTCTGCTCCTACAATAAACTTAATTTTCTCCTCCTCCTATACCATAAACCTTCACCAAAACCAACGTATATCATGAATAAAGATTAAGAACTGTACAGGTTTTTTATTGAGTATTCATCAAGCCAATAGCCTACCTTCTGCCTGATAAATTGAGACTGACAATGTAAAAGTCTGAAAAATCATGAGAGAATATTAAACAAAATACAAACCCCGAATAATTTTCAAGTATATGTGCCAAAAGACCTTACTAAATTGGTTGAGTTAGAACATATGGAAATTGAATGACCTCAAGAAATCTTAAGGGAAGATGATGCAATAGAACAGGAGGCGGTGGCAGCATCTTATTCAAGATCTGTTCAACATTTCCCTTACATACATGAGGCAAAAAAATACCCATATACAGAGAGCACAGCTTTGAGTTAATCGTGTAATTAATATCAAGTGAAAAAGAAAGCATTCTGTCTTGTCATAGGAGTGATTGAGTACCTGCCTGCTTAAATACAGAATCACAGAATCATAAATGGTTTGGATTGGAAGGGACCTTAAAGCTCATCCAGTTCCAACCCCCTGCCACGGGCAGGGACACTTTCCATTAGACCAGGTTACTCCAAGCCCTGTCCAACCAGGCCTTGAACACTGCCAGGGATGGGGCAGCCACAGCTTCTCTGGGCAACCTGTGCCAGCGACTCACCACCCTCACAGGAAGAATTTTTTCCAAATGTCTAATCCAAATCTACCCTTCTGATAACACCAAAAGCCTCATTATGAACAGAAAAAAGCAACCCTTTCATATAAGTTCTGCAACCCTCCCTCACAGTGTTTTGCGTTTCTGTGCTACTGCACTCCAGTGAAAGCAGTTTTGTCAATTATAAGCCAAGAGAGGTGATTTCTATGACACCCAGACTGCAGCTGTCTTCCAGGTTTCATAATCAACAAAGCATACATCCCATAGTGCAGATATAGACTGAAACAATCAATGATCCATCAAGGAATAATATTATGAATAGATGATGCTAGGGCATCTAATGCTGTCCCTCAAATCACTACCAATCTGACTACGCAAAAAAACAGCACTTTGAAGCACTTTGAAGAAGATGGAGATCACAGTGAAAAATTATGAAAGAAAACCCTAAGCACAAGCATAGTATGAGTGACTGTGGTTGATGAGTAAATACCTGTCATTTCCCAAACAAAGACGTCACACTCCACTGCTGGACACAATGCATCCTATGCATAATTTGTATGACAGAAACATCTGCCTAATACCCTTGGTTCTACTTGATAGCAAAATGCAAATACCACCCTATCAAAACAGTTAGAACAAATGATCTGAATAGATCATGACCTAACTATGGAAAAGTGGCGTGACTAAATAAAATTCAGCAGAGAGCTCTGCCAATAAAGCAACATTAGAGTAATAACCAACATATTACTTGCCTAACATTCTACTTGTTCACAGGACTTATAAAATCATCGATTTATTACTCAGGCAGAACAAAGAGCTCCATTAACAACTCAGTGTTCGCTCCTTTATACCAGTTCTGGAGGAGCTCCAGTGTTTACCAATACTTGGAAGAGAAGCTGTGCTTTCAAAGGATAAGATGCTCACCTATCAGTCAATGAGTACTAAAAGAGAGTTTCTAAGACTGTCGATTATCAATCACTTCTACTTTTAGAAACAGGACTGAGTTACTACAAAAAGGGTCCACTGAGGAAAAAATGTATATTATAAATTTTAGAAGTTTTATCATTGCAGATTCCATAACAAGAGGGAAAAAATTGCCTTGGAAGAACTCTCCAAATTCTTACATTCAACTGTAATATACCCTATTTTTTTTAAACAGAACACAGGAAACAATTGAGCAGGACTTCAGAACAAACTACCCTCTTCTCTGAGCAATCTGTGTGATGGGAAAGAAGAGATATTAAATGTATTTCTAGAATACAAGTTGAAAACTATCTGAATGTGATTTACCTTGGCATTCTTACTGATAACAGATGGCACAGAGCTGGGCTACATAACCTGAAAAAGGTGGCACCATATGATGATATAAGGTGATGAAAAGTATTCACCAAGAATAATGGAAAAGGTAATTTATGAATGTGTAACTTAACAGATAAATGTTGTATTTTACATAATTAGATTTGCAAAGTTCTTAACAGCTGCATGTGTCTAATTTCTGCTGCTGTCATATCATAACAGTAATTACACACTATTCTCATAAATGTACAATGCATGCTTAACTTCCCATACAGAAAGTGCAGATAGTCCCTGACACAAATGCAAACAGACCTTTACAGAAGAGCCTTTTTACTAAAAGGAGTGAGAATAAGCTACAAAGTACTAGTCTCACTGTACTCAGAAATACAATTTAGTGAAGGGATAACAGGAAACAAAGATTTCAGAAAGGAAGATGCATTCTGCATGCCTGGGAAATTAATTCTGTACAACTGAAATAAAATTAGAATGGTATTTTGAAACTTGATGTAGATCTGATATTTATTCATCATCTTCTGATGCATTGTTAATTTTAGGCATTGTGTAAAACAGTAATCTGGTGCAGTTTTGGCTCACCAACCATCTGAAGAGATAGCAGCTATAGTTGAATACTCCATTACTATTATTAGAAATATCTTCTTATGTTGAGGAAGTTAATATAACTGCTGAATTAATGCTGGCAAATAAATGAAGAAATATCACATGCTTATGTTAATGATAAAAAAAAAATCTATTAAGTATGATATTAGAGTGGGCTTTATTCATAAACACATAGTTTTTGAAATCCAGAAAACATAATGATTGGAATATCGCAGTAGTTTTGTTAAGGAAGAAGTCTGCCAGCAAGATAAATCCATTGCTCAGTAAGGGCCTAAAAGAAGATATAATTATGAATTCTGAATCACTTACAGACTATTTCTAATATTACAAGGGATTGCAATTATAATCAGTTAAAAACAGAATGAATGTAGCTTCTTCCACTGCGGAGTAAAATTGTTCTGTGCAACTAATTCAACCTTTGACTACCAGATTGCTTTACTTACCAGTGCCAATACCAAAGCACAGTTACAAATTACAAATCATGCCACTTCCTTTTTGGAATAGAAATATTAATATTGTATGAATCACAACAAACAAGCTAGATAACTCAAAAAGTACACCACCATTTGTAAGCCTCAAGACATGTCCCCATCCATGGTGGTCTGGTTGCTTTCCACTGCTATTACATAGCTCAGATTAAAGCTGTTGGAAGTAGACTTTGCTATACCTGACATTTAAAATTAATGGCCCAATGTCACCATCCCTGAACACATGCCGAGTTTATCGACATCTGTCCTCTGACCTGTTCTGCACTGAATGAAATTAAGGGTGGCAGTTGTTTAAAAAACTACATGACTTTAAAAATTACACTTCTCTCAATGTATGAACATACCTTCTCCATCTTTGTTGATGTTTGTGGGTACTGTTAGGGGTTGGAGAGGAATAATTATGTCATCCACATTGGTTCCTTCTTCTGTATGTTTCTCAGAGACATGAAACAGCAGTTCAGATTGATTTGGTGAAAATAAGTTACAAAGCTTACACATGAAGATGGAACTGATCCCTGAAAAACAAGTTTAAAATGAGCAGTTAATCACTTGTTTATATTACCAGTAGTTGTTGAGGTTTTGGTTCAGCTAACACAGTAACTATCAGTTAACATACTTAACAGACAGTAATGAGCTGAAAAACTGTTTAACACTGTTAAATGAGGACATTCATAATAAATCCCCAAATTAATTCAGTTAAGAAATGGTTAAACTCCTACTCACATCCTCACAGGGAGAACATTCTTCTGGCTTAAATCATGGATATTTTCTAACAAGGTCCTGCAGGAAGCAGGGCAGAAAAACCTTTTTTCCCTTCCATCCTCAGACAACATTACAGTTTCATATTTCTTTCAAATAGAGGGTGAAATTCTGTAAGACACCAAGTCCTCGTCCAGGTTTGTTGTGTATAACATCAGTATAAATGCAAAACACATTATCATTTACAAAGTAGTTATGAAATACAGTTGGGCTCCAAACCCTTATTTCTGTTCACAGGCTTCACTGTTCTTTCCTCCATGTACTTCACTTTTCTACTTATTTCACATTAGCAAGTCTAATTTCTCTGATTACCTGTGCAAGTACTGGAAACGAAGGACGAATTAAATATTTTAAAACTTAAAAGGAAAAATTTGTTCACTATAACAACATTTGTTAGAAAATATATATGATAAAAACGGTATGTTTTGATGTGTCATTTTTGCCTTAGCATGTTACCATGAGCACGCACTCTAAATTACAAATGCATGGTTTCAGGGGTCGTTATCCTTAGATGTGGCTCTGCCACTAACGAAAGGGTGGGAAGGAAGCTTAAAACATCCGCAGTGCTGTAGACTACAAACTGTTGCGTCAGACTGTGACTGCATAGTTGTGGCTGTGGTATTTCTTTCTTCTTCTGGCCATTCATTTCAAGAGTTCCACAAAGTTTTCCCTCCTTTTATCCCAACATTTGCAAAACAATATCACGCCTCATCTTGGTCCATCTACATGGAGAAAAACGGGCAGGAATAAGAGGAAAACTCAGGAAGGGGGAAAAAAAGTTTTGCTCTCAAGATATACCTGTATTAGCCTCAGAGGCAATATTAACATTAATCTTCTAGTATTTCCTATGCTGTGACAAAGAAGTTCTGGGAAAAATTCCATTGATTCAAAGAAAACTCAAACAAACTAAAAACCTTCAAAGTAGCAGCAAATTAATAACTCCATGAAAACTTTCCTCGGTCAATGCTCTAATATAGAAACCTTACGGAACTTTTTAGCCAGAACTTCATGGGTTTTGTTGGGGTTTTTTTAATTCACAGGTCCTACAGGTGTGATGTGAAAGTCACAGAAAGTAGGTAACAATAAAGAAGGGCTAATATTAAGTTCAGAAAAACCCAGCTAAAAAAAGTTAATGCAGGGATTTTGTTTGCTTCCTAAAACTGCTGTCATTTGTTTTAATGGTTTGATTTTTCAACAGCAGCTAATTTCAGCGTCTGATGACACCTAACAATAGCAAGGAACCAATTTTAACAGCCCACTTCTTCAGCTACAGACCTAACCTCCTCACCCAGAGACTGGTTTCAACTGCTCCTCTCCCCTAGTGTCCCTAAGGAAAATTAGGGACATCAAACTGGAAAAACCAATGCTACTTGAGGTACAAACCAAACAACAGATTAGCTGGACAAGTAGAGAACTAAAGTGCTATTTTGTGAATCTGGGGATGAGTCTGGTGGGAAGAGAATCGGAAAGCTGTATTTTGGGATCTGTTTTCAAAACAACCCCAAGTAAAAGTCACAACTCCTATTCAACATTACTTCCCTCCCTTCATGACACAATTATACAGTTCACCCCACTCAGAAAAATCCATCTTTAAGGTGTTCTGAATGTTCAGAAGAGCAGAGCCGCCTCTCTTTTTTATTTATTTGCACTTAACAAGACACCTAACCTAACATTTGCACCTCTAACAAAAGCATCCTCATCTCTAAAATAATACAGCTACCTTAAAAGGCAGGGTATGCCTTCATCTCTTTGAAAACATATTTGCAAAACAACTCAGATACCTGTCCCTGTTGTTTAAAGTGCTCTATGATTACACACACAGGCAGCTGTGTAATGGATATACACTCAACACACTTAGGAACTCGGTAGGGTTCCTTGTTAGGCATTCTGCTGTCTTGAGCACACACAGTTCTATTTTGATTGCAGTATGTTTACACTGGAAATGTTCCTTTGAACTAGTTCCGCTCTAGCCAGCATTATGCTTTTATTTAAGAGTAAGAAAAGTGAATGAAGCCTATTTCTGATCCAGTAGATAACTGTTCTCTCTAAATGCAAATGCACATTTAAAATTCACACTACAAAACCTATGAGCATTTACCTAAAGGTTTAACTAACACTGAACATGGAAATTCCATTATCAGGATGACACTTCTGGTTTGAGGTTTTATTTGCCACTGTTTCTGTTTCCTGATCCGCTGTTTTTTTTCTCAAAAAGTTCAGTCTCAATGTTTTGTGTTTCCTGTCTCCCCCCTGAACAGCCGTAATCAGTACTCACACACCACTTTCCTTCTCATTCCTCCCACTGAGGACTTGGAAAAAGGCAGAATAATAGAACAGTTTGGGTTGAAAAGGACCTTAAGATCATCCAGTTCCAGCCCCCTGCCATGAGCAGGGACACCTCACACTAGACCATGTCATCCAAGGCTCTGTCCAACTTGGCCTTGAACAGTCAGGGATGGAGCATTTACCACTTCACTGGGCAGCCTGTGCCAGTGCCTCACCACTTTCACAATAAAGAACTTCTTCCTTAGATCTAACTTGAACTTCTCCTGTTTAAGTTTAAACCCATTATACCTTGCCCTATTGCTACAGTCCCTGATGAAGAGCTCCTCTCTGGTCTCTCTTCAGATACTGCAAGAATAATTCCCAAAAGTCTCTGTGGCTGTTTAAAGTGCCCGATTACACACGCCATCAGAAAGAGGTAAAGCTGGAACAAAACCAGGGGTGAACAGACCAGATGGCAGAGAACAACGTTAGTGAAGGTACAGAAAGCATCCAGCGACCATGCAGAAGATACATGTGCTTTGCTCAGAGGAGAGATGGAAACAAAACTGAGTAAGGAAATTATTTTAGGAAGAATGGCTGGAAAAGGAGGTCATATCATAGCATCATAGAATGGTTTGGGTTAGAAAGGACCTTAGGATCATCCAGATGCAACCTCCCGCCATGGCAGGGACACCTTAGACTAGACCATGTTGCCCAAGGCTCTGTCCAACCTGGCAGATAGTAGAGGATAAACCCGGCTGATCACAGGCCTAAACAACTAGATGAGGAGTAAGCAAACAGTAATTGATTAACCAGTTGCTAATTAGGTGGTGCCACAATAGAGCAATGAATTATAATCAATTAAGTGTAAAAATCAAATAAGCAATAAGTTAATTAGCTATGCAGAGAATCAATGATTAATTAGTGAATAATTAATGACATAGGAAATCAACAGAGCAATTAATTAGAAAGCAATTAAGTATGCAGAGAAAGAAAGGCACAGTAATCAAGTGTGCAGATAAACAAACAACAGGAATTACAGCCAAATCCAAATGGGAACACTCCCTTCACTAAACACACTTTGTGTTAATACATTATATTCACTTTGCCCATATAAACTGTGCTAAAGGTACATCGAAATAAATAACATCAGCGGTTTTCTTCTAACATGGAAAAAAGAAAAATTAAGCTGTAAGTGAGGTTATTTTGTTTTCTCATATTTCTCAGTCTTTTTTTCTTTACACTGAGCATGAACATAGCAAAGGGAAATTAAAAAATGGATTACTAAAAACAAATAGAACGTTGCAGACTAGGAAGCAGATTTGTTAATTCTCAGCCCCCTTCGCAAACTATAAAAACTACGTATGATGTTTAGCTTTAAAGTTGGACAGGGGAGGAAAGAAAGGGGGAGAAAGAAGCACTTACCTTATAAAATCACTGAAATTAATGCTATTTATGGTAATCAGGTCATACATTACGGACATTGTGCACTCACAGCCCAAAAAGTGCACCTACACCCAGAAAGCCAACCGTATCCTGGGCTGCATCAAAAGCAGCGTGACCAGCAGGCCGAAGGAGGTGATCCTGCCCCTCTACTCTGCTCTTGGGAGACCTCACTTGGAGTATTGTGCGCAGTTCTGATGTCCTCAACATGAAAAAGACATAGAACTGTTGGAACAAGTCCAGAGGAGGCCACGAGGATGATCAGGGGAATGGAGCACCTCCCGTATGAAGACAGGCTGAGAAACTTGGGGCTGTTCAGCCTGGAGAAGAGAAGGCTGCGTGGAGACCTCATAACAGCCTTCCAGTAACTGAAGAGGGCTTATAAGGATGCTGGGGAGGAACTCTTCATTAGGGACTGTAGTGATAGGACAAGGGATAACAGGTTCAAACTTAAATGGGAAGTTTAGGTTGGATATAAGGAAGAAGTTTTTTACTGTGAGGGTGTGAGGCACTGGAATGGGTTGCCCAAGGAAGTTGTGAATGCTCCATCCCCGGCATGTTCAAGGCCAGGCTGGACAGAGCCTCGGGTAAAATGGTGTAGGGTGAAGTGCCCCGGCCCATAGCAGGGGGGTTGGAACTGGATGATCTTAAGGTCCTTTCCAACCCTCGCTATTCTATGATTCTATGACATACATACTTTCAACCACTGTATGGCAAAAACTAGTCTAGATTTAAATAAATATTTTCACAGGAAGCACAGCAAGGAAACATTTTTTCAATCCTGTGCAATGTATGACTCTGTTTCTAATACCTCTGAGCAATGAGCGCTGCTTCAGTATTTCAGTAAAATGAAAGTAATTGCCAGCTGCAGTTTTCTCTTACAAAAAAGGATCTTTAAGTGAATCAAGTTTTGATTACACCCACTTGAGGCTCAGAAGGCTATATTTAGCCACGAATTTACCCCTTAAACCTCTTCCTCGACCTTATGGCATTTTAGTTCTTTTAATAAAGAAGTCAATATAAACTAATTTCATTTCGCTTCATTTGATAGAGTAAAAAAATGAAATAAATCAATACTTGTCTCCTGCTGTTTTCTCTATTTTGATTCATACAGAAATTAATATGCAGGATAATGGCAAATCTCCAAATTAAAAGCATTCTCTTCAGTAAACATTACGGAAAAAGTATATCAAACGTGCCACTACGTGCTGTTATTAGAACAGCATCACAACAATCCCTGTTCAAAACTAACTGCGCTAAAAGTAGAAGGCAAGAGAACAGAAACCCATTTAAGGGCTTCCTTCACCTGAATTTGAACCACTCTGAACAGTAACCAACAATTTTTAATTCACCAGCATAAAGTGACTGCTGAGACCAAACCCCCAACGCAGAATATATCCAGTCATAGCAAAGGAGCACCTGGCCATGTCTGTGCTCATTTTCACCTGCTGACTAAAATCAGGATAATTTAATTCTCTTTAGTTAATTGCCACAAATGTTCTTTAACAGGAAAGAAGGAAGTTACAGCAGTGTTGCTATAGGATGCAGTCCTGCAAAAACTAAAAGCAGGTACCAAGATCTACACTGCTTAATATGACTTTATGGAAAACTTAATTATACACACTAACCATTTCTTCTAACAAAGCCACAAGCTTAGTTGAGCAGGTAAACTACATCTATAGAGGCTCTCAAACATTACAGAGAGCTCTGTAACACTAAATTACACTGAAGTTTGCGAATGTTTCTGATTAAGAAAGAAGCTGCATTTAAAATCTAAGCAGTACAAATACACCAGGACAGAGAGAACAAAAGCAGGTGGGGAAAAGCACCTGGGATATGAATGCGTAATGGTGCTGCTGTGAGCAGAACAAATGCGATAGTGCTGTCACACCAAATGGAACAGTACAAGTTGAGAACAACACAGGAGCATCAGGCTTTAGCCAAATTTAAGAGATTATGAAAATACTTTTAAATTATAGTCTGAAGGATAGGTGACCACAAAGATCAAAGTGATTCACCTTGCAGTGGCAAAATCATGAAGACTGTTTTTAAATGATGACATAGAAGTCAGTAAAATCTTAATAGGAAACAACAAAGAACAGTTGGAACAAAATTTGTTTACTGTTTCTTTATAGTTGCCTGTAAAAAGACAAATGTACATACTACTGCAATAACACAAGAAGCCTGATAAGGTATCCTGTTGACAAGGTGGTGAGGCACTGAAACAGGCTGCCCAAAGAAGTGGCAAATGCTCCATCCCTGGCAGTGTTCAAGGCCAGGCTGGACAGAGCCTTGGGTGACATGGTCTAGGGTAAGGCATCTCTGCCCATGGCAGGGGGTTGGAACTGGATGATCATTAGGTCCTTTCCAACCCAAACAATTCTATGATTACTGACAAGACATACACTCAAGCAAGCTGCTGGAAAATACTGTTGTGATGCCAATGGGACATGACCGCATTAAAATGTTGAGGACAGGAAGTACTGTGTATGAAGCAATGCCATATGTTAGAAGCAGCTTAGGGTCAAATTTGATTATCAGGCTATTTTAACAAGTAACAGACTCCCTGATGAATGAAATACACTGCACAGAAATGCAGTGTTAGGACTACATGAGTCTGACCACAACAGTAAGAATGACTGTGACTCACTGAAGGGGATAAATGAGGTTATAATGACATCTAAAAACAATCTATTGTAGGCTTCATTTATTGGTTAAATGTCAGGTCAGGGCAGGATGCCAAGATTAAATGTTTAGACACCACTAATGAGTAGTCTTCCAGCAAGTATTCAGGGAAACCAGGTAAGGAGAAAGAGCTCTTAACTTTATCTAAAGCAAAACACAGGACCCCACTCAAAGTGACAGTACTTGACAGCTACTCTGTAACCATGATTAAAGGAATACTCAATATGCTTAAAAGCGATAAAGAGCAAAATGTTTACATTTAACTTCAACAATGTGAACTATATAAAGCCTTTAACAAAACAAACACAAACCACAAAAAGGACTAAAAAAGTTCCAAGAAGAGTTAAGTCCTTGAAAGCAGCATTTAAAAGAATCATATCTGATGCTAATCATCAAAGGTTTTAGAAGGGGGAAGAAAAAAATGCCCTACCACACAGCTAAATAGCAGTGAAAGAAAACTTTAGTAGAAGAAAACATCTTTATTATGGAGTTTTGTCACAAGAGGACACATATACAGATTGTAAATTTAATGTAAAACCATAGTAAGGCAGGTCAATACGGATAATTTTATCAGCTTGAAAATAAAAAGCTGCATTTTTTTTAAAGCACCCCAATAGTAACAGTACTGCCAAGAGCCCCTGTAATAAGAAGGAAAGTCCATCAAGAACTAGGAAGCGGAAAGACACTCGCTGGGGTTCCACAAGCCCAGAAGCCTGAAGGAGTATTCTGGACAAATACCAGTGTGGGCCTGTCCTGTCCTTACACTTGTCTACTTGGACATCCATGAGGAGACACAGTTAGAGACACATACCAGGCGTGCCACAAAATTAAGATCCAGATATTGATACTTTAAGAATCACAGAATAGTTAGGGTTGGAAAGGACCTTAAGATTATCTACTTCCAACCCTCTGCCATGGGCAGGGACACCTCACACTACATCACGTCAGCCAAGGCTCTGTCCAGCCCGGCCTTGAATGCTGCCAGGGATGGAGCATTCACAACATCCTTGGGCAATTCATTCCAGTGCCTCACCATCCTCGCAGTAAAGAACTTCTTCCTTATATCTAACCTGAATTTCCCCTGTTCAAGTCTGAACATTCCCCTTGTCCTGTCACTACAGTACTTGATGAAGAGTCCCTTGTGGGCCCCCTTCAGATAATGGAAGGCTGTTATGAGGTCTTCACACAGCCTTAAGTTGCAGTAGAAGCATTACACAATGTAGACTTCAGCATAAGTCAGTCACTCCAGCATTCAAACACTACAATATTACATCAACATCACATAGTACCTCTATGTCAAATACTTGGAGATTTTCAAAGACATCACTATCTCCAATACAGACAAACAGACTAGAAACAAGCTACAGTTCTGCCTTCTGGTAAACCAATTTTAGAATGTTAATTTCAATTGCTGGGAGACTGAGCATCCAGGTTACATTGACTGGCTTCAGACTTGTCTATGATATGACCAGAAACCAGAACTCACCCCATGACACATGAGCAAATAGCCACTCCAAGAGGAAAAGGGCACAAGGCTCTTATTTGTGTCCTCACACAAATTTGTGTCCTCACACTCTTACTACAGCCAAACATATTTAACTAGTCTGCTACTAAATTTGTCAAAAGAAACTTGCTTTTAAAACTACTGAAGCTTAACTAACGAAGGCAAATAAAAGCATATGTATTGTTTTGCTTTTAGCTTTACAAATGCTCCTGGGAAAAGTTACGTAAAGTTCTTCAAAATAAGACAATTAACTTCATGTTGGCTATAATATACAAAATTCAGAACCAGATTAAAAACTACGCTCTAATAATTAGAAAATTAAGTAATTTACAGCAGTTTAGAATAACCAGTTTATCACACATATAAACAAGGCAGCTTTTCCATCATTAAAAATAAAAAAGCCGTAATAGATGTGCTGAGATGTTGCCTTTTTTGATGTTCTAAGATCGCCCTCATGTGGCTAAATGCGACATTACTGAAGCTACCGCTAAAATACACGCCACAACGTCGTACCATCAACCGCACCACCAGAGACGCTGAAAATACTCGGAACCGCATAAAGAATAAGCACAAACTACGTGATCACCCACCGACTTCTGGATACAAGGAGTAATGAGATCAAACTGAAGCAGAGGAAGTTAGATATAAGGAAGCAGTTCTTTACTGTAAGGGTGGTGAGGCACTGGAACGGGCTGCCCAAAGTGGTAAATGCCCCATCCCTGGCAGTGTTCAAGCCAGGCTGGACGAGAGCCCTGGGTGACATGGTTTAGTGTGAGGTGTCCCTGCCCATGGCAGGGGGGTTGGAACTAGGTGATCTTAAGGTCCTTTCCAACCCTGATCAATCTATGATTCCATGATACCCTGGCTGAAACACTTCACACCTGATTTTGGAAGCACACATAAGAGAAATGCATTTGAAGTCGAACACAGGTCAGTAGTTGCAGGACCAAACATAGTGGATACTCACCACAGTGCCAGGTTCAACGACCCTCAGAACACTTTTCATTAAGATAAGTTGAATTAATACAAACTTAGTAGCGGCAATAGTAGCAAGAGAATTGAATTCTGATTTAAAGTTAGATCAGAGAATATAAAACAGTCCTGGAATGGTTTTATAATAGCATTTAAATACCACAGCACCTGTTAGACATTCTCTTCACATACAAGTTATTCCGATAGTGCTATTTGCTTTGGCAGAAAATCCTGTTTGAGTTGTAAACTAATTGTAAATACTCGATAAGACAGCCAGAAATAAAACTTCAGATTCTAAAAATCAAAATGTCCTCTCAGGGAGCAAGGACCAAAAGCCACATTTGAACACACAGGGTTACTGGTGAGTTGAATCATTGCAACACCGCTTCACAAACTTGCACTGCAACCAACACGTAGGGATTGTGAAATGCAGAGAGCAGCTACACAGCATTACTGTGGCTATTAAGGTAATTCTAATTACACAGTAATCCCTGTCCAAGTCAGGCCAATACAACTCAGATAAAGGACTGCGATAACAAATGCAATGGAAACGACTAGCTTCAACTCGCTATCTCCCTTCTGCAGCTGAACTAAGCTAAAACTATTTACACACGCTGCTAAAGAAAAGCACGAGTGTTTTAAACCCAAACGTGCCTTACTCTAATACAAACAAGAGCCGGCAGCTGCTCCTTTCCAGGCGCTCCCTGACTCCTCCTCAACAGGACGGGCAGCGGGGGCACCTCGGGGCTCCCAAGCTAGGGCTCCCCAGCCCCGGCACCCCTCAGGCACCACAAGGAGCCCCTGACCGCGGCCCCATACACACACGCATCTACGGCCCGCGCTATGGGGCTCCCCCCTGCTTGCCCCGCGGGTAAAGGCGGCTCCACACTCCCCAGAGAACCCTGCAGCCGTTGTCCCCCCCATAAAGAAGCGAAGAACACGGCTGTGCCGTGCGAGCAGAGCCACCCGCCGCTGAGGGAACTACTTCTCCTGCGGATGCAGCGTGGCGAGAGACTCCCGCCGGAACTACTTCCCTCCCCCTGTCCCTCACCGTCAGCGCCGGCCGCGCCGCAGCAGGATCCGTGCGCGCTCCGCGGGCCCCGCGCCGCCCCGCTCACCTGCGGCCGTAGCCTCCATGACGGCGGCGGGCAAGCGGCAGCGCCTTGGGGGGAGTTGGCCCAGAGCCGAGGGGCGCGAAAAAGGGAAGGGTAAAAACAAAGCCCGCTGTCCGCGGCAGCGTGCCGGGGCCCCGCGGGCCTCCCGCTTTGGTGAATAAAGGCTTATGTGACTCGGTGCGGCGGCGGGGGCCCGGCCGAGAGAGCGGCGGGTTATGGCGAATCTGCCGCGTCCGACACGGCGCCTTCTTCCGCGGCGGCGGCGTACAGCGAGCGTGAGGGCGGGGCGGACGCGTGGCGCCTGCGCGGTGGCGGCGGCGTCGTGTGCGCGCGGTTCCTGTCAGAGGCGCGTTCCCGTTCCCGGTTATCCTGAGGTGATTCCTGAGGGATGCGCGGGATGGGGGCTGTAGGCTGTAGGCGCGTGGGGACAAGGGCGGTGGTCCCCGGTCACCCATCAGGCTGCGGTGGCCCCGAGGGTCGCTCTGCTGGGGTGAATTCACCGTGCCAGGAGCAGCCTCATCCCTACTCCGGAGCCTGAGGAGGAGGAGACTTTCAGTGCTTGCAGTGGCACAGCCCTTCGGTAACAAAGTTGTTTTAATTTACCCCCAGTAAATTACAAGTGTCTTAATGAATCTGGTACGTTGTATTTACCACAAGATAACTGGACAAGCTTGGGGAGAAAATACAGTTTACACCATAATAAATTCAAAAACGAACACTGGAGGCTTGTAGTTCAGACGGGTATTTAGCCTCATGCTTAAGACCGTGACTGCTTTATAAGTTTATTTTTCAGAAGTTTTAATGTTTACCTTGGAAAGCAGCAGATCAATGTGTGTCAACAGTCTAGTGAATCACATTGTTTTGATGCAGCTTCCACGTTGTGAATTCGGGTATTAAATTATTTCTTCAGCTTTTCTTAATAGGAGCTTGAAGACAGGTACTTCCATGGCACAGCACAACTGGTGGCTCTGGAACCCTGGAAGACCCACTTGTGCCTCCTGTTTTGTTTTGTTTCTACACTAACGACCACCAAATACCAGTTTTATCACTCTGAAATCATCACAAGTATTTTATGTATTCAGTATTAATGAATTCAGTATTAAATCCAATAATGTCTGTTATTGTGTAGGAATCTCATTATCCTTCCTGAACATTAACAGTGTTATATTATTTTTGTCATGCTGCAGATATACTCAGTTAAGTGTGAAGAGTAAAAATTGTGAAAATGGAAATTCATTTCAGTATTGGTTAAAATAATAAACCTAAATAATTTCCTGTTGTAAAGGAAATAATGCGTACAGAATAGCTGAGAAATAGCTTATAAAAGCATTACTGCTTAGATCTCATTGTGACCAGTAAAATTCAGCCACAGGCAGAAGGCCACAAAACCTATATATTAGTCTCATAAACAGTTTTAAATCTAGAAAATATCTATACGATGATTCATACCATAAATACGGGTTCCAGAGCCCCAGTTCACATTCCACACAGCTCTGGGACTGAGCCCTCTCTGTCATCATAGAATCATGGTTAGAGTTGGAAAGGACCTTAAGATCATAAAGTTCCAACCCCCTGCCATGGGCAGGGGACACCTCACACCAGACCATGGCACCCAAGGCTCTGTCCCAGCTGGCCTTGAGCACTGCCAGGGATGGAGCATTTACCACTTCTTTGGGCAACCACTTCCAGTGCCTCACCACCCTCACAGTAAAGACCAGATATAGAAGACAGAGAACAAACTACAGGCCTGCAGCCAAAGGAAAGTGGGTCCCTGTTACTTAACTCCCCGGGCCCCATGAGAAGCTGCAGTCAAGGCTTGGAGGGTGGGAGCATGGAGATTTCTAACAAGTGTTAAGATCATTGTGAATGGAAGAATAAGCATTGGGAACAGAAGGAGCTGAAGAAGGGCATGTGTTCATTGACACTGTGGCCTGACTACACATGGCTCCTCAACATGCCCAGATCAGGAAAGCAGAAGGCAAGACAGAACACACAATAAGAGCTCAGCAGTGTTGTCAGTGACTCACGGCGTGGGGTGAGGTAAACACACAACAGATGAAAATTGCTGTCAGCTCCTAAATGACACAAAAGACACACACCCAAACACCAAGCTTGCCAGTCAAGGAACAGAGGAGACATGATGATGGGGACTCAGTTGCCTGTGTCCCTTGTTCCCCATGCCACCACATGTAATTCCATCCGGCCTACCTGAGCAAACATCCTTGGTGCTTATGCATGTGGAAGGGCAAGTGTGAGGAAGTGAAATCATTTGTGTGTTAAAGCAGCCACCTTTCTCGTCTGGTGTCATGTTCTGTGCTGCTGCTTGCACCGCTGAGCAGTCTTACATTGAGCTTTGCTGCATTAGTTGCTGCAGATGCAGGAGGAGGCTTCGCCAGAGCCAGCTTCAGCCTTAGGCCCCAGCAGAAAGACTTTGAGCAGCTGTCCAGCTGAATCTACCAGTGTTCACCCCACTATAGAACCACAGAATCATAGATCAGGTTGGGCTCGAAAGGACCTTAGGATCATCCAGTTCCAACCCCCTGCCATGGGCAGGGACACCTTCCACTAGACCATGTTGTCCAGAGCTCTGTCCAGCCTGGCCTTGAACACTGCCAGGGATGGGGCAGCAACAGCTTGTCTTTTGCAAACACTCCCTCAGAATGACTTGCATGAAACAGCTGATAAAGAAATGTGTTCTTTAGAATTCATGTCCCAGGCTCAAATACAAGGCAGAAGGAAGGAGTAGCAGACCTTCTCAGAGGTGATGGTCATATTCCTGTGTTAAACTACTTAAAATCATAGAATCATAGAATAGTTAGGATTGGAAAGGACCTTAAGATCATCCAGTTCCAACCCCCTTGCCATGGGCAGGGACACCTCACACTAAATCATGACACCCAAGGCTCTGTCCAACCTGGCCTTGAACATCGCCAGGGATGGAGCATTCACAGCTTCCTTGGGCAACTCATTCCAGTGCCTCACCACCCTTACAGTAAAGAACTTCTTCCTTATATCCAATCTAAACTTCTCCTGTTTAAGTTTGAATGCATTACCCCTTGTCCTACCACTACATTTCCTAATGAAGAGTCCCTTCCCAGCATCCCTATAGCCCCACTTCAGATACTGGAAGGCTGTTATGAGGTCTCCATGCAGCCTTCTCTTCTCCAGGCTGAACAGCCCTTACTTTCTCAGCCTGTCTTCATACGGGAGATGCTCCAGCGCCTGATCATTCTCGTGGCCCTCCCCTGGACCTTTCCAACAGTTCCATGTCCTTTTTATGTTGAAGACACCAGAACTGCACACAATACTTCAAGTGAGATCTCAGGAGAGCGAGAGCAACTTCATTTGTCTCCACTGACCTGAATGATGAAGCCGCATCATAGCAGAGTCATGTGTGGATATTCTGAGCTGCTGAGAAGCAGCATTTAGGAATCTGTCCTTGTCTTTGGTTCACTGCCTTGACTTGCCCTCTTCACCTTCTAGACTCCTAGTGTCCCTTTTTGTTCCTCTTCCCACTCCTGCTTAATACCGCATCTACCATTTTTTCTACTATATGCAGTAAAGGTGAAGGCACATTCATGCTCAGGCTCTTGCCACCTGTGAAGTGAAGGGACTGTGCTCGTTTTAGGACATGAGCAATATTCATCCTACCTTGGCACTGTAGGCACATGCTCTGGTCCTTGGTTCACCAAGCCTTACTACAGCAAGTAGTGTAGATTCTCCTGCCAAGAAAAGTGCTTGTCCCAAATCTGTCACACAGTTAGAAAATGCACTGGTTGATGCACTGGTTAGCTGAGCTAGTTGAGCATCAACAGGACTTGTGGTTTGTTACTTTCTACATACAGTTACTAGCATGTAGTTATGCCTGGCTGGTCACAAGCCTGTGTAAAAGGCCACATAAATAAAGGCTGGGTCTTTATCAGAAAAAATCAGAGCTGGAATCTCTGAGCTTTGGCATCTGACCCAATCCAAATGTTCTGGGAGCTCTGTCTGCCAGAGGTCAGAAGAGAGGGAGAAGAGCAGAAGCTGCTGAGGTACCTGCCCTGGTCACAGAACTACATTAAAAAAAGGTTTGTACAACTCTGAATCACAATTTCCACAGCTTCAACAAAAATACCCTCAAGTTCTTCCAGAAATTCCACCATGTGCCAAAATGTAACTCATCACCAGCATGAGTGGTGCTGCAGTACACACCCAGCTGATCCAGCTAACAGGGTCATAGCATCAGGTGAAAGAGCCAGCTCAAGATAGAGGACAGCCCTTGCTTCAAGAGGGAATCTGGTCCTGGGCTGTTTGTTGATCTGGCTGTCCCAGTTTCCTCATTGACTAAATGTAAAGCCCACTCCACCCATGCATTTCCTGTCTTTCCTTTGTATCTCCTCGTCTGACCTCTTTTGCTGCCTTCTAGCTCCCAGTTTCATTCACATGAATATCTGTCCCATTTTCCTTAAAGGCTCTTCCCAGGTCCTTTCTTTCACCCCAACTTCCGTCCAGCCACTTGCAGATAAGCTCATTTGTGCACAAGTGTCCATCAAATACAGCCACCAGTTCCCTTTCCTCAATCCACCAAGTAGTTCCTTGTTCTAGCCTCGATGTCTAGCCAGTATCAGCGGACTGCTCTTTAACTAACTCTCATATAATAATAATAATAATAATAATAATAGAATAAGAACACCACCACAACAGCAACAATGCAAAATCCTGCAGAGTGCTAGGGAATGTGAAGTTCACATACAGATCCAGTTAAGCATTGAAGAGGGCTTCAGCCTGCTTCTGTAATTGGAATCCATGAAGAGAGATGTCAGTTCTTCATAGAATCATACAGTGATTTAGGTTGGAAGGGACCTTAAAGATGATGTAGTTCCCGCTCCCCTGCCACAGCTCTAACCCAGAGATCTGGGTGAACATGTATTACCACATAGAGATTGTTTCATTATCTTTAAAACTAAAGCACCACTGTTTAATGAGAGCAAAGACTAAAGTTTGTTGAGGAATTCATTAGTTCTTCCTGGGATTTCTAAACTGGTTTTCCACTAAGAAAATTCTAGCCATATTTACAGCTGTGGAGGTATTCAACAGTGTCCTTTTAAGATAGATTCTGGGAGAAGACATGAAGGAGAACATTCTCAATATATTTTAAATGTCTAATTAGGGTACATAAGGTATATAATCTAAGTTAAAAGAAAAAAAATGAATAAAAACATGGGGTTCTTCCAAAGAGGAGCTCAAAGCACAATATTAAATAACAATATTAGAAGTTAATTTATCTCCACCTTCTAGTGAATTATACTGCTGTTTATCCCATCACTTTGATTATCTGCATGGCAAAAGCCAGTCCACCACGACACAGGTTTAAAAGGGATTTTCAAAACTCCAGCACAGATTTTTTTACCTCACTTTTATTTCCCCATTGATTTCAAAGGGAAACCAACTCAAGCTGATTTCCTACTTTGAAACGCAAAGGAGGTGAATGCTCAGAAATTACAGGAGGTTGTTTTGCACTAGTTTTATGCTTAAGAAAGAAAAGTTGTCATTGCTTTAGTGTAAATGCCAATTTTTTCTTCCCCAGTATCTGGGGTAACTCTTGTGTGCTTATTATTTTTATCAGCTACATTTCATGTGGGGTTCTGTGGTTAGGACTGTGCAACTGCTGTTTTCCTGTTACAGAACATTAACTTTATGCTTTCAGTAACAACTTTATAATGAAAATGCTAATAAAAATGGGGCAGTGCAAACTGCACACTTAGAAACCTTTCCAGAGCTTAGGATAAGGCTTGCCATAATTCTTGCCATCTCAGGATTGTAGAGCCTATTGATACTGATTACACTGCACAGTTCATTTAAAGCTGTCTCCTGCAGGCCTAAGAGAAAGGCAACAATTATAAATAACTTCAGGAAAAAACCATACACATACTGAAAATGTTTCTAATAAACACATTCTCAGTGTAGCAATATGATCACCCCAAGACTTAGAAATACCCTGTATTAATCACATTCCTGCTTGCAGGTTCATACTGTTTAATCCTGTTCCAACTGTGCAGCATGTTTTTCCTTTGCTCTGTGATGTCAGACTCTCTGGAGACAGCAGCACAGCTGGAACACTGTGCAGATTTAAACCGTGCTTTTCCTTGTTCTTTTAAGGAGTTTTTGATTGGGACTTTCTTACAGAGGCTCCCATGAGACAAGAACTTATGTTAAATGAGTGAAAGCTAAAACAAAACGTGATGTTCTGTTTCTTCACGCTGGGGCAAAATGAACACCACACAGCCGGACTGAGAGAGAAACACACATGAGAAAGCAAATTTTCCCTGAAGCTGCTCAAAATGTAGCACTGATAAAATATGAAGTTATTTATAATTGTGATGATGCATAAAAAAGACAGGGCAACATCCAAACAGCACCCTGATTTCATTCTCTTCACCTTTACTGTAGTGCAGGGAAAGAGGAAATACGCATGTACCAAATAGAACTAGTAAATTCATAGTATGAATAGCTTATTCTCAGTACCACTGAGAGGCAGTGCTAATGAGAAAGGCACAAAGACAGGTGTAGGAGACAGACATCTTTGTGCCAGTATTCCTGCTGGGAAAGTTGCCACAGCTCTCACTGAACAGTGAGCTATTTATAGGACGGTGGAGCAGAGAGGGAAAATGGCACCAATCATGCTGGGTTTGATTTATTAACTCTACAGCAGGAATTTGACAAACATGGTATACCCAAACTGCAGACTACACAAATCTGACCGTTCCTACATGATTTCTATGATTTTGATTTGATTAGACATTGCATCATATGTTTGGCTTCGGCAGGCTGCTGTTCTTGATCTTCATCAGTTCTCTGCAAGATTAGCATGCCATTAAATCATAGAATCATAGAATGGTTTGGGTTGGAAGGGACCTTAAAGGTTCCAACCCCCTGCCATGGCTAGGGACACCACACACTAGATAATGTCACCCAAGACTCTGTCCAACCTGGCCTTGAGTTGGACTTGATGATCCTTATGGGTCCCTTCCAACTTGAGATGTTCTGCAATTCTACTTTCCTCTCCTGATTGTGTGGATAAGTATGCTAACATACAGCTAAACTCTGCAGAGCCTGCAGAAGCATACAGACTTTCCCACTGACTGCAAAAGGAGGTTGATAGGATTGCTGTGACCATCTAAACACCTCTGTAAAGGAGCAAATGCCTACTGAGGAAACAAGGTAAAAAGAGTTAATGTACCCAACTTGTGTGATGTCTATATCATTGATTTGCTTGTTAGTCTTTGCATGTTACATTGCAACTTCCACAATTACTACAGCCTGATAATTCACTCTTTGACACAGTAAATGTTGATGACAGTAAAAAATACTTAAAAAGAGAGAAGCTGCAAATAAGTCCTTTTTCAAGGTAATATTGCTTGGCTGGCAAAAAGTCCCATTGCTACCTTTTTGTTCTTTGTCCTCACAAGGAGGAAAATTTGCGCACTGCACAGTGTTTGTAGGTATTTTAACTAAAACCCCCTTCCTCCTTCTCTCTTACAGTTGAATTTTGCAGGTGATGTAGAGATTACACCACAAAAGTGCTCTAAGGAAAATTTATAGTTTTATAAGTTTTCCTAAAATCACAAACATTGTTCATCTTTTGAATACTCCGACTACTAAACGTAACAATAACAACACTGAATTGTGAAGCCTGCATAAGAGACTTCTCTGAACTCCATCTACTAGGACTGACAGAGGCTCCAGTAAAACTCCTTAATCGGTATGAGCTGTTTGAATATCCCTTTTTTATTACTTCTTCAGTTTAAGCTAGTATCTTTAGGTTTCACTGTGTAACACCTCAAAACCAGGCAGCTGCATGCTCTATCTGGGATCATTCTCTTAGCCGTGCTACCAGGGTTTTCCTGGTCCAAGAATGATTTTCATCCCCTCTCCTCCCTAATAAAAATGTGTCGAGTGTGTTTAATTTCTAACTCCAGGGCTCAAATGAAATAACTGCTCAAATTGGAAGGTAAAAGAAACTAAGTTTTGTAGCTTACACACTTGAATATTTCCTCTATTTTTGGAGTGTTCTTTGAGTCGTTTTCTGTGTTATTTTAGCAAGGAGTGATAAATGAGGTTTTGAAGGTTTAGCTGTGTTTCTTTCTGCCTCACTTCTCTTTCTCAGCACAGTTGCATAATATGTGAAGTGCAGGCCCTAAAAACCATCTGCTCAGTCTACTTGCATTAGTACATCACATCAAGGGTTTGGGGGTTTGTTTTTTTATAACAGACACTATTACTTAAACATCTAAAAAGAATACAGGAGTTCAGTTTTCATGTTTGTAACAGGGGAGCTAATAAATCAGTCATCCCTGTCATAGCTGTCTATTTAGCAAGACTTTTTTATGATTAAACCCACTTATGTATTTTGTACACTCCATGTGCTTTACCTGACTGCTTACATTTGCTTATATTTATTATCAACTGATATATTCCA
The DNA here is from genome assembly GCA_009867235.2 of Psittacus erithacus. NCBI lineage: Eukaryota > Metazoa > Chordata > Aves > Psittaciformes > Psittacidae > Psittacus > Psittacus erithacus. The sequence goes on along the minus strand of WYDI02027371.1, from coordinate 51,267 downwards.
AGCCATAACTGAAGCCTGCTTTTAATCTCATTCATGTTAATGAAAGCCAGAAGAAGATACGTTAGAAATCAGTGAAGTCAACCAGGTGTAATGGAGTTCAGTGGAGTCAGAATCTGGCCCTCAGTCACAACTATGTGATTAAATGCTCTCCAGTCAGCACTACAATCCTGCTATAACATCAACCATCAGATCTAATTGATAGCTGTGAGCTGTCACTGATATCAAGGCACTGGAAGCCATTAGTTTAGTGTGACCTCACTTTGATACTTTTCTAGCAGAAATACTGCAACTCAAACAAAAATTCAGGCAAGTTCAGTACAGTTAAGGTTTTCCAATATCCCAGTATCTGTATGCACTGGAGGAAGTCTATCTAAGAACCAGCAGACACTTCACATAACTTGCAGTTCCCATGTCTACAAGAGCTTCAGTACTGAAACTGCCAGTGAAAGGTCAGAGCTTGGCACAGTGCAAACCTCCTGTTACAGAACCAATAAATAGAGGCTTAATGAAATTTATTGTCCAAACTCTATCTTCACCAACATTAACTACACATTGGGGATGTCACACAGGTTCATCACTACTCTGCTGACTCTTAAACTTTATGGCCAGTGATCCAAAATGCGCAATCACTCACCTAAAAGGGAGGGCTCAACCTCAAGGAGTTCTCTTGGATGATGTCCTGACCCAAGGGGAAAGTCCCCCACTGCAGCCCCCACTGCTCTGGGGAGGAGCGACTCCAAATGGCGCCCAAGGGGCTCCATTGCTGCCCTGGTGGGATCTGAGCTGTGGTCAGATGTGGTCATGTACTGCCATGGGCTCAAGACCCAGATTCCTGTCCCTGCACCCACTGAACACCACCATGTGTGTGGGACAAGAGCTGTGCACACGGGAGCTCTTCTGGGACCTGTCTGTGGGAGGAAGGTTCTGTGGGCTTTGGTCAGGGCGGGTGGACCCGGCACACCTCCACATGCCCATTCACACAGAAATAAGCATTTCAGTCCTCTCAAGTCCCAAGAAAGCTTCTCCCTATCTTTGCATGAGCACAGAGAGGGGACCTTTTGTCCACGAGGGCACACTGAAGCCTGCCATCTGTGCGTCTGGGGAAGGCTTGACATATCACCCTGTCTCCCTTTCCCCCCAGAAAGGGCTGATGCCTACCTAAAAGCTACCAGCATGGCACTGAAGGTCTGTCACCCTTCCTGGCCTACCTTTTGTCTTTCCCACCCACTTCTTAGCCCCTCTGACACACACTTCCATCCTGCCTTCCTCCAATAATCAGCTTAGAACTGCAGAAACTCAACTTTTCTTTCCACCGTCTACAAGCCCATACAGACCTCTGCACAACCTATCTCAAGTCATCTCTCACAAAATACATGTAATGCTGTAGGCATTCTCCTGTCCCTGTACTCCTGGATGGAAGCAGCACCATCAGTAGTCCATGGGTGAGCTATAACATGGCCGTGCAGTCTGCAGAAGCTGTTGTCCTCATTCACAAAAAGAGTTTTAATGAAGGTTTGTAAGGGTAACGAGTTCATTTTTAACAGATGCTCAGGAGGAGCAACTCCAGACAGCAGCTGTGCTCAGGACAGTGGCAGTGAATAGATGACATTATACAGATGGGCTGCTTGTGTATGTTGTCATGTCATGATTTACTAGAAGATAAATATGGAGTTTCAGTTTGGGCATGAAGGTTTTTTTGGGGTAGGGGGAGGTTTATGCATTGTTTCCATTTGTAAGTATCTTAGGTTAAAAGAAATGGCCAAGCAGAGGTTACCACGCTGGTACTGGTTTTGTTTTTACTTTTACTCTGCTTATATTTAATACATTTAAATAAAATCACATCTCATTTTTGGTTCAGAAAAATCAGTTTTGAGTATGGCCAGAAGTGTCATACATATCTTGAAGAAATGAAGTTTTATTCCATTACTCGTTCTCTCCCTGTCAACTCTATTGTAAGAGCCAACAAAAGTTTGACTAGCAAAAACATTTCATAGGAATTAAGGTTACCAAAGGTGCAATTTAAACTGTTCCTACAAAGCACTTAAAATCCTTGCAAAAGGTTAAAGTGTTCTTGTAACGCTAAGAATAAATTAGGAGCAACTTTTGCTGCTGTCTCTTATTCACCAGTCCATTGAGCAGGTCTGGGTCACAGTGTATATGTCATGTATCTAAAACCAAGCGTGATAAAACAATACTCAGAATATTTTCTTTTGCCTAATATTCTGTTATATCCCTGTGACAGAAATCATAGGAACACCACACACTTCAAGTAGCAGAAGGTAAAACCTTCATGTAGCATGCTGACTTTGGGAAATACTATTTCCAAGGCTACTTAAGCACCTAATTACTTTGTAATCCTTGAGAGTTAGACAATTTGTAAATGGGATATTGTCACCCAATTCTCTTTCATAGTTTTAATATCCTTTTTACTCATAATCTCAAGAAGTTGATTCTTATGCTCTGTGAAGTTTTCCTGTTCTCCATAAGAGATGAAGGCCAGTCCATGCTTCCAGAAATCCAATACCAGGCAGCAGAATACGAAGCAGTTTGAAAACTTCAGCTCCTTTCAAGTAAACAAATAATGCCAGAACATGAACGGCAGCAGTAGCATTTGAAAGTGTATATTGCAGTAGTTAAAACCCTCCCTAGCTGCTCCTGATCAACTCCACAGGGGGACATCAGTATCTTGTTTCTATTTAGCTAAAACCACTTTAATGTGTTCTGACGTATGAAATCAATCCAGAGCCAGTTTTGGACCCAAAGCTCAATATAAAGCATAAGGTATAAGTGAGATGCTCCATCCCTGGCCAGGCCGGAGAGAGCCTCTGGCAACACGGTCTAGTGGGAGGCGTCCCTGCCCATGACAGGGGGTTGGAACTGGATGATCTTAAGGTCCTTTCCAACCCAAACCATTCTGTGATTCTAAGATACTATGAAATAATAGAAAATATTCTTATCATACTGCCTCTGACTCTAACAGCTCACACTGCATGTACTGGGGTATTTAGGGATTGAGATCAGAAAAAAGTTCATAGGGCAAAATGCAGCACAACTGAAGATGTCTCTGTGTTTTAATGTCATCCCAAGCAGTTGAGACAAAACCAGAAGTCCAGTCCTGCTCTCCCTGGAGCTTAAACTGGCTTCAACAGCTTTGATTGCCTACGGAATACACTAATGAGTATAAATCCTACTTAAGCATAACTCCCTTGTAGAAAACAAGAATTTCTCACATTATTGGCAATAGGGAGCAGGTACATTAACTAAAAGTGGAAACTGCAGAATCACGGAATGGTTGAGGGAGGAAACCATCGAGGTCCATCAGTTCGGGCAGGGTCACCCAGAGCACATTGCTCAGGACTGTGTTCAGGTGGCTCCTGAATATCTCCAGGGAAGGATACTCCACAGCTTCTCTGGCCAACCTATTGGGATGCTTACAGTAAAGTTCTTACTCGTGTTCAGGTGGAACTTCCCGTGCTTTACTTTATGCCCATTGCCTCTCATCCTATTGCCTGGCACTACTGAGAAGATTCTGGCCCCATCCTCAGATATATATATACATGCATTGATCAGAGCCCCACTGAGCCTTCTCTTCTCTAGGCTGAACAGTCCCAGCTCCCTCAGCCTTTTCTCATAGAAGAGATGCTCCAGACCCTTCATCATTCCTGCACCCCTTCAATGGGCTTTGTCCAGGAGGTCCACGTCTCTCTTGTACCAGGGAGCCCAGAACTAGGCACAGGACTCCAGGGGAGCCCTCACCAGGAATGAGCAGAAAGGGGGGATTCCTGGGTACATGTTCCATCTCCTCTGCAGGTAGGAAGCAGAAGCTATAACATTTCTGTTGGCTCTTACTACTAAATTAGAATCCAGGTTAAGGAGACATTTGCTGACTTACAAATTCCTTAGACTTCAATTGTGAAACACCTTAAAATCATAAACAGATCACATTTCCTACCAGATTAGTAGAAAGGCACTTTAACTGTTAGTCAGTTCAGCTGATTTATTAATATTTTGGGAAATGTCTGTGCTAAAGAACTGAGTGCATTAAGTTCTGTACTTAATGTACACATTTTCAGCATGTTTTCTGTAACCTTCAGTAACACAGTTTGGTTCACAAAGCATGTTTCGTCCCTGCCACCTCCCATTTTCCTGTCAGACAACGATAAGGCTTGTATAAAGCTTGGAAAGATCATTTTTCGCTTTATTAAAATGGCAGATTTTTAAGATAAAGCCATGTTGTTTACAGGAAGTTATTCCTCTGCTGAGAAAGAGATGTTATCAGACTGACATAAACTGCATTTCCTTCGTCCCATACAGTGTCCGTGGGTTGGGCTTTCCTCTCTTTCAAGGACACATTCATGGACTGTTCTTTCCTCACAGAGAAAAACCCAAATGTCCATGTTCCTGAACTGGCTGAAGACTTCAGCATCAGTTGAAGTCCCTCCTATTCATGCTCAACTACTACAAAATGATGTGGAAGTTTTAAGTGGTTTTAACTATGCCCTTACCACATACACAGAACCCCTAAAAAACATCAACTAAAATGGTTAGAACTGGTTTAAGCTGTCACTGGTGCCATGGGATTAGGACTTAATCTCTTTAAACATCTCCAGTACAATGTGTGGCAGGTCCACCCACCCTGACAAAGCCCTGACCAAAGCCCACAGAAGCACTAAACAGATCCCTGGAGAGCTCCCATGTGCTCAGCTTTTGTCCCCCATACAGTGGTGTTTGGTGGGTGCAAGGCCTGGAAGTTGGGTCCTTAGCCAATGGGGTACACGATGCCCAAGGAAGTGGTAAATGCTCCATCCCTGGCAGTGTTCAAGGCCAGGCTGAACAGAGCCTTGGGTGACATGGTTTAGTGTGAGGTGTCCCTGCCCATGGCAGGGGGTTGGAACTGGACGATCTTAAGGTCCTTTCCCACCCAAACCATTCTATGATTCTGTGCTCATCTCATTCCTTGTTCTCCTATCCCTGCTTTCCCAGATGTTTCTCAGTTTGTTCGATATAAAGGGCAACTTTAATGATCTGTTGTCTTGTTGCTGCTGGGGTTTTAGCCTTATACAACATATCTATTTGTTCTTTTACAATGAGCAAATAGGTACCAAGCAATAAATCACTGCTGCAACTGAGAACTGAATATTCAGTATAGAAGCTTTTAGATTATTGCTCTGGGATCAGGGTATCAGAAGTTACTTTCCAAGCTAAGACATTATCACAATTTGCAATTAGAAAGACTGCACAATAAACATGTATAATGTATACAGCCAATAGAAGTCATAATTTGAGTATTAAGACATTAACAACATAAATACAGCATTGGCTTTCAAGACATCCAAAAATGAATCTGCACAGACATACCTCAACACAGTGCTGCAGTTTGCACCAACTTGTAAGGCATGTGCAACACTCATTGAGCCTTACTAGCACTAGGAAGTTGGAACGTACTTTTAATCTTTTGAATATCAGAACACAGTAACACTGTGAACAGTCCCCAATGCTGCAGTGGTATGAGAAGGAAAACAAGAGCAAAGCTTCTCACAGCCCATGGAGAGCAGTGTTCTGTTGCACTTCCCTGCCAAGGCCCTTGATGCTCCGAGTAGCTGCCTTCCAGGAATCTCCAAATCAAAACTGGAACTCCAACCAGAATGTATCCGGGAGATGAATGGGATGGTACAAACTGGGTGAATCCTCAGATGTCCACCTTAAACTGCCTATGCAAAAATAAATCTCTGTGATGGAGAACATTTCAGGTTTCCTTCATATGCTGAATTACACAGTTCTTGTTGCTACATTTGGTTGTGTTGTGTTTTCTTACACTAATTCCCACTCCTCCTCCAGAACATTTTCAAGGTATCCCTATTATTTCATTCTAATATTCCCCCACATGGATTTAGCTACTCAGAAACACATCATTATAACAGCAAGAGACGAGTTTGTTCAGCTTCAACATCTTATCTTAGATTGTTCAGGTATATTTAAATGAATGTTCAGTCTCAAACAAGATCTCAGGAATCCAGGACAAACTACTTCAATGAACTCACATGGCCTCAGCCTTCACAAAGCTCTCGTCTGCACAGGTGCTGTGCAGTGTTTCTAGGGAGCAGGAACCACAGATGCAGATTACTTCATGCACAGAGGAGGGGGGAAGCCTCCAAATGTTGAACAGTTGCTCTTTGTATGCAGAAAACATGAGCTCAACCATCTCTGCTGCACACAGCTGCAGGTTCACAGAAGGGGACCAGGGCTTCAGAGGCCATGAGGAAGGCACCAAGAACTTTGATGCATCGCTTTCAAGAGGACATAAAAAACCCCTTGGAGGAAAACCACAGGCAACTACTCCAGACCCCAAACCCTGCTCTTCACAGGCACGGCACTCACTCAGCAAGTGAGGCCTCTCTACTCCTCCCTAGTATGGAGGGACTAGGATCCCTAGTACTCCTTCCATTTGCCAAGGTAACTGTACGTTGTACCTGTGTAGCCAGCACACAATAGCCACTCAGTAACTACCTGTGTGCCCACAATTCCTGGGCCTCTGCACCACCAACCCAGTTTCCCTTCAGGAATTTTCCTCTGCTTTGAAATCAGTACACTGCAACATCAGAAACTGATCCGGGACTCTAATGTAAGGCACAGTCACAGGCTTCATCAGGTTAACAAGACAAGGAACTTACTCGTTGATCACCAGTGATGTGTCAAATCTGCCTCTTCCATTCCCAAACTGATTGTTACACTTAGAGCTGCCCAATTCTGTGACTGCTGCTTCAGCTCCTCCTCCCCACCAGAACAGCACTAGTGTGCCAAATTCGCATTGTCCCCTCCAGCAATCCCAAATGCAAGCTAACCTGGAATCATGGCATAAATATGCACTTGGACAACGCTTTAAGAGACCCACCTTTCAGCTGCAAACAACAGCCATGTGTGAGACATGCTCAGTACATCTATTTCATGTACAGAAAAAGACTGATCCTTGTATTTCAAATACTTGGCAAAAAAAGCCTCAAACAAGAATGCAGTGTTGGTTTTTACATCTATTTCCTGCAGGTACATATAAGCCACTTCCATTTGTTTCCATGTGCAGACATGCGGTTGAGTACACGTATTAGGTTCTAGTACAACAAACGTATGCAGTAGCAAAATTCCACAGGACTGTACTGACAGACTGCACGTGAACCAAGCTTATAAAACAGTTATCTGGCATGTGGAAAGGCCAAGACAGCACTGACCAAAATGGCTACTAGATTCATCATGAGATAATGTGTTTACTTTGATCAGAGAAGTTTGTTAACAGAGAATGCTTCCTTTCTTCTAAGACCAAGTACTATACAGAGCTCGGAATACTAAATATTTACAGTAAGGAAAGCTTGGAAAACAACTACCAGCACTTTTATTCCTTTTGTAAAAGAAACCAAGATCTGTAGATTCTGCTTCAAAGTCCTTTTTATAAATACATCTACATGACATCAAACCAAACAGACCATATTTAAAACGTGATTTTAACTGAGGTTGTATTAAGTTGCAAGCTGCTTTAAAGACAAATCTCTGCATAGGTACTAGCAATGAATTACATCAATGAGTTCACCACCTTCTGTCACCACACGTCACCAGACAGGACACCCAGGAAACAGAAGCAAAACCCTTATGGTTGTTGCACGGTATGGCTGTCCTGGGTTCAGGTCTGGTCATTCACTGCCTGCTTGAAGAGCATCACCTGTCCTGTGCTGCTTAGTCTGGCTTTCCCAGGGCTAAGAACTCTAAAGAATTCTAATTCTGATAAATTAAAGAGAAAATCTTTCACTTTTTAGGTATTTGTATCCTTGACATTATTGCTGGTTTGGAATCATTGAAGAGTTAATTCTGGAGAAGTACTTTCAAGAGCTGTTATTTACATGACAAGTAAACCTTCATAGTGACATGGAGGGGGGCAGCACAGGCCAAGATGACCATATGGCAAAACAGAGTTTACCCTATGCACTGTCAGTGCAGAAACACATCCTGTGTTGTCTGGTTCTAACCTTCATTTTGGCCTTGGGTTACATCCAGCTCACAAACAGTGAGCATCACCCAGTCACCTAAGGAGACTTAGAATGTGGAATTCCAGGAAAAACTCTAACAACAAAAAGTAAGGCATCTCAGATAAAATGCCTGTTTAAGTATCTGACAGCATTCCTAAGAATTTTTCCTACGAGTCATAAGTAACAGAAGCTAAGACAGACAATTCATAAAGCAAATTTATGGATAACTGTACAAGAAATGAACCACCACTTCCCATTATGTCCCAGTGAAGCTCATATCATAATGCAGTGAAGAACCGTTCCGAGTGACACACAGGCAGCAGCTTTGTATCTCCAGGTTTCAACAAATCATACCTACACTACTAATAACAACCTGGTTAATGCATCGAATCATGATTCATGTGAAGGCAATTCAGCTGTGTCCATAGAAACAGTGTTGGATATATAATATATATATGTGCACATAGGTATTCCTGACAGCTTTTCCTTCTTACGTTGCCCAGGAATAGCCAGGTGCAGCAAACATCTGACTGAAAGCTAGAGCTGGTACAGCTTCCAGTCGGGGATGTTTACAGCACCAGGCTACTACACATCCCAGCAGCCATCCAACACTGCAGAGCAGCCGTCACCTTTAGAGGAGGGGAGAGAAAGGGAGATTTAAGCCATGTTTCCAGAACATTCCAACAGTCACTGTCCAGCTAATGCTGAAGAAAGCCTTATTTTCACATTCAGTAACATAGTTCTAGAGTCTCATTACATTAACAAAGTTTCTAAATGCACCACCTGGAATACAAACTCTCAGATTTTAAACATATATTAAGACATCTTTAGATTTATATGTCTATTACATATTTATCCATGAATATGAATTTCCATTATATATTAAAATATAAAAATAGTAGTGAGTTTTTTCACTGATCCATTGACTTAACTCCCCTATACCTTCATTCCTGGAGCTCTCAGAAATAAGTGGACTTCCCTGAATTCTGCAAATAGCCATCCTTTCAGAATCGTTTATATTATTTAATAAAGCTGTATGCAAAGTTAAAGACAGAAGCAAAACAAGCCACGAGCATAATAAAGTTATTTATTTATATCATATATATATATGTGTGTGTGTGTGTATCAGGAACAGAAAATTGACAGATTTCTGAATGTATTTAACTTTCAGTGTCAGAATCCTACCTCATCAGTTTAAAGCTCTCTTACAGCCAAGGAATAAAGCCACTCCTCTTTGGGTATATACATTAGTATACAAGTATATACTAAAGGAGAGTAACTGAGTGGGAAGGAAAACGGCAACAACATCAGGATGGAACCATTTTACTCCCTCATCTTCAACAAGTTCCTGTCAAAACACCCAAGAGACTGCGTTCTGTTCTGCAACAAGCTATTTTCCCCCAAGGTAAAAGAACCTTGATAGTATTAATAGTTGATATTTACAATGCATAACACTTAAAGGGGAAACAATTAAAACCAAAGTAACTCATGAAGTGCGTCCCACAAAGTTATTGCACAAATTCCACACTGCTGTGCACAGAAGTAATCCAAAAGTCAAAATTCAAAGGCCTCCTGCACTGCTCCTGCTGTTGTAAAAGTCTCCCCCACCTTTGATTTGATTTGTGATTTGATCACATTCGCATAATACTTATATGCCTTCGTTTTGTAGTTTATAGTGCAACATCTTCCTTTTACTAACAGAGCTGAAAGCAGTTGATGTATTCCCATTTAGCAGGATTTATCCCTTCAGAAAGGAAAGAATTTTGCATGTAAAGTTTTTTACTGCCAGGTTACATGCAATTTAAGGTTGCTTGTTCCAAGGAAAGGTGTGTGAGGGGGTGTAGGTCTGTTTAGGCAATTCATAAAAGAAGAATCTATGACAAGGAGTTTAAAAGTGGAGAAAAATGACATTATTCAGGATTTCTGTTACAGAAACCCATTCACATCCCATTTTGAGATAAAGGTTTCCTCCCAAAACATGAGAGCTTGTTGGCAGTAAGTGACTTGTTATTACAGCAGCATACAGAGATTAAGGAGGGAGCTGCATGCAGTTACTATGGATACCACACTGACCTTCATTAGTCCTGGGGGAATAAACAGTTAAAAAGCCAGTGGTCATTTGCAACAAAGGCCTCTTCAGGCTGCTCCAAACCTGAAAATTCCTATTTGACATTGGAAAGAAATAAGCTATTTCATGCAGAGGTAGGCACATGGTATTTGACTAATTAGGCTGCTGAGCATTAAATTGCAATGAACCATTTCTTATACTGCTTTAACACTTACTTCTTAAGGAATAACGAAGGTTACGTCAATGTCACCTGCCCAAAGAGAACAAACTCTCCACAGCCTCCTTTTAACGTGTAAATCATCACAAGATAGCCAATGCACAACAACGAAATCTTTTTCTGCTTTATCGAGCTGTTAACTACAAATACAAAGCATCTTACTCAAAGGAGTTGAAATTCCAAATGTGAATCCCAAATGTGGTCTTAAAGGCAGAGCCATTACAGATCACTTTGTACAACTACATGCTTGAAAGATAAAACTTCTATAAGAGGCCTATTAGAACTGAAGCTGTGTATTCATTAAGAAGCATCTTCATCTATTTTACCACTTTCTCTTTTAAACATAAGCAAGCACCATCTCCTGCCTTTGTTCAAGTCATTGCCCTCTCATTTCTGTAAAGCTTAAAAGCACTGAAAATAGGAGTTATCCTAATGTCATCACAAACAGGAATATTGAGTGCTGGCTCCTAATGCCTTTAACTGTTTTCCTTAAGAGCAATACAGATTCCATTCTTTGAAGCATGAAATCCCCCCCTAACTCCACACACAGAATATGAAGCAAATCCAAGACTACCTAAAGTCCTTCTGACACAGGAAATGCTCCTATTTGTCATTTTCCAACAGCAACGTATGATGACCCACCCATGAACTGTTCCTGCAGCTGTCAATTCTCCAGAAGAATAGAAGAGTTTTAATGCCAAGAAAGGGACACTGTAATGAAACCTGAAGTTTGCGTTCATCCACAAGTCACAAATCAAAGCCACAGAGATTTACTGCAATATTCCCTCAAGCATTATTTTACTGGTCACATACAACTTTTACTGCACCTTACACGAGCACCTGGAGCAGAGTTCAACAAGACAGAAGAAATCAAGGGAGGAAGGAGAAAGGAAGAGGGTGAGAAGGCAAGCAGCCAGACTGCTTCTTCTTTCTCTTCTGCGCTCATCTTAAGACAACCTCTGTCTACCACCAGCATGACCACTACAACTCACTGACGCCAAGAGCAGCCCTGCAGAGAAGGACTTGGGGGTGCTGGCTGATAAGAAACTGAACATGAGCCAACTTCAGTGTTCACTTGAGCCCAAAACCCAACCTTTTGATGCATCCCAGGACACACAGCATGACCAGCAGGTTGAAGGAGCAACCCTGCCCCACTACTCTGCTCTCGTGAGATCCCACTTGGAGCACTGTGTGCAGTTCTGGTGTCCTCAACACAAAAAGGACATGGAACTGTTGGAACAAATCCAGAGGAGGCCACGAGGACGCTCTGAGGGCTGGCGCACCTCTCCTATGAAGACAGGCTGAAAGAGCTGGGTTTGTTCACTCTGGAGAAGGCTTAGGGGAGACCTTAGAGCAGCTTCCAATACCTAAAGGGTGCCTACAAGAAATGTAGTGAGGGAGTTTTTACAGGGGCATGTAGGGACAGGACAAGGGGGAATGGCTTTAAAAAAAAAGAAAGAGGGTAAATTTGGATTGGACATCACAAAGAAGTTCTTCCTGTGAGGGTGCTGAGGCGCTGGCACAGAGTGCCCAGAGAAGCTGTGGCTGCCCCATCCCTGGCAGTGTTCAAGGCCAGGTTGGACACAGGGGCTTGGAGCAACCTGCTCTAGTAGAAGGTGTCCCTGCCTCTGGCAGGGGCTGGAACTGAATGAGCTTTAAGGTCCCTTCCAACCCAAACCAGTCTGTGATTCCATGATTTTGAAGCCTCAGTTGTTACACAGTAATAGTTAAATGTAAAAGGAGTCAAACGAGTCTGCCTCTGCATGCACCTTATGCGTGTGTGGTTGGAGTCGCGGTCTTATCAGTCCATCCATCAATCAAAGCAGTTGAGCCACAGATGCCTGATGCAAGCAAAAAAAGCAACTGGAACTGACAGAGGAAGACAGATGCTCACTGTTGCTGTGAATTTTAAGTTCTATATATTGACCAGAAAAGAATTGAGAATTAAACAGAGACAGACTGAGAGAGTTGGGCTTGTTCACCTGGAGAAGAGAAGGTTCCTTAAGGGGAGACGTCAGAGCAGCTTCCAGTGCTTAAAGCGGCCGACAAGAAATGTGGTGAGGGACTTTTTACAGAGGCACGTAGGGATAGGACAAGAGGGAATGGCTTTAAACTGAAAGAGGGAAGATTTAGATTAGATATTAGGAAGAAATCCATCCCTGTGAGGGTGGTGAGGCGCTGGCACAGGGCGCCCAGAGAAGCTGCGGCTGCCCAGACCCTGGCAGTGTTCAAGGCCAGGTTGGATGGGGTTTGGAACAACCTGCTCTACTGAAGGTGTCCCTGCTCATGGCAGGGGATTTGGAACTGGATGAGCTTTAAGGTCCCTTCCAATCCAAACCACTTCATGGTGGTTTTATTCTATCTCCAAGAAATTATCCCCAGATAAAATCTGTTTTCAGTGTAGATCTTTACCACGAATGAGGCAAAAATTCCTTTTTTGTAAGAAAGACCAAACGAGAAAGGTAAATAGCTGAAATTATGAAATTAGAACTATACTGTGCACAGCAATAATGAGTTGTATCTCAAACCTACTGACTAAGTATAATCAAATATCCTTTGCAGATACTTAATTACAAGCTATTAAACCAGGTCACTGTAAATATTTTTTAGCTACCTCTACATGTCTCCTAGTTATCCTGAAGAGCCTTCCAATTCTTAAGTGGGGTCCATAGTTTGCCTTTTCTTCTGTCAAGGTAACCTGAATCTCTGGTCCAAGATGACAAAGCTGTCTGTAGAAAATGAGCTCCATCTTCTTGAAGGCATCTTTAGGTATAAGATTCCGAAGATCCTCCAATCTGAAAAACACAAAGTTCACACGACTGAAAATACAGTAACTGATCTGATCAGGACAAGGGGTGATGGGTTCAAACTTAAACAGGGGAAGTTCAGGTTAGATATAAGGATGAAGTTCTTTACTATGAGGGTGGTGAGGCACTGGAGCAGGCTACCCAGATAAGCAGTAAATGCTCCATCCCCAGCAGTGTTTAAGGCCAGGCTGGACAGGGTTTGGGTGACATGGCTTAGTGTGAGGTGTCCCTGCCTATGGCAGGGGGGTTGGAAGTAAATGATCTTAAGGTCCTTTCCAACCCTAACCATCTTACGATTCTATGATATCTCTTAGAGTAGAATGCAGATGCAGGAGGGCAAAAACCAACCCTAACACTTGACAAAAAATTGAACCAAATAATATATTTAATAGATGTTTTTTGCAGTAATATCAGAGTTCAAGAGCTCAACCTAAATGCAAATAATTCAGTATTTACTATTTCCAGGAGCAAGCTGAGGCCTTCCGTGCCTGCTGCCTCAACTATGGCCAAGCATGAACGGAAAAACCTCACTAATAAGATGAAACCCAGAAAAGCCACATCAATATGTGATTTGTTAGGCTAGGCTGTGTTTTCTTTTGGGTTTTGAGTGGCTATCACTTGAGTCTGGTGCAGCAGACTCGAATCAGTGACTCATTTACCACACTCCTTCACTTAATGACTTTTCACTCCCATTTGCAATTATAATTCTCTGGTGATATCAGCTGCCAGCAATAGTTCTCTGTAACACTGTGATGGAAACAAGTTGAGTATTGCAAGGAGAGATTCATACTGCAAAGTCCCTTCACTGAACAAAGCCAGGTCTGGGTAGGCTGCTACCCTCAGCAGTCCAACAGTTCAGTCTACACCATGTTACTGGATTGCTGGAGAAACTGCTAAGGGCACCAAGGGATCTTCAGCAATACAAGCCAAATGTTCCCATTTTAAGGGTAGTCCTGTGTGAACATATTTCAATCCTTGCAAACAGGTATAGTTGCAAACCTGACAAATCCTGGCATTCTCCCACTTCCTTCTGGTAGGCAGTCTCGAGATTGTTACTGCAGCCTTTGGGGAAAGCACAGCATTTTCCCTGGTCTATAGCAATTTCAACCCCTCCACTGCAATTAAATCCTGAAGAATATTGGACCAAGATGTGAGCTGTACACCAGTACCAATCCGTACCAATCCTAACCTTGCTCTTTACTTGAAAGAAAATAAGCTCAGCCCAGCAAGCACCAAGCAAACATCAGGTAAGTGCATGGCACTTGGCTTTACAAGTTTCTGTACTTTTTAACTTGGTTTTTTGCATCTTTGTCCTTCAAGTTCAAAGCAAAATAAGTTAATTATTTGTTTTGCAATAATACCCAAGAGACCTACTCTTTTAAGTGCACACACACAGCCTGCTTCCGCAAAGGAACAGTCCACACAAGCACAGTGTGCAGCCACGGCACCCACTTCAGCATCAAGGATCTCAAAATCACAACAAAAAGCATACAATAGAAAAAACATGATACAAAACACCTTTCAACTACCCTCAACATGATTATCTCTATCTAAGATGCAGATTTTACCAAGTCCTTTTCAAGGTTTACTGACAGTCACTGGAAACAGACATAATGTGCTGGCAAAACAGCTCATTTGGAAAGCATTACTCTGTATTCTCTAATCAGTCTTACACAGGATCTGAGAAGTATACTTAGAAAATTACTACTTCCACAGCCTCTCTCTCAAACACCATCTTCTCTAGACTCGAGCCACCTCCTTCAATAATTCACAACTCAACAAGAACTAAAATAGACTTTCCTAGTCTGTAAGTACGCCAGGAGTGAATCTTGACAAGTATGAGTCATGCTGCATGCTTGTGCAATGTCACATTTAGAACTCAGTTACTGCACTACAATAAGAAGAGGAGCCACTCAAGTTTTTGGAGGGAGAGCAGAAGTGATGTTTAGCAGGAATTTTCTCTCTAAATCATGAAAATAATCTTTGATTTTCTTAGTGACAGTTAGAAGTTCTGCTTACCAACCACCTGGCTGGAGGCTGCGTGGAGACCTCAGAGCAGCCTTCCAGTATCTGAAGGGGACCTACAATTATGCTGGAGAAGGACTCTGCATCAAGGATTGTAGCGACAGCACAAGGAGTGATGGGTTCAAATTGAAACAGGCAAAGTTCAGGTTAGATATAAGGCAGAAGTTCTTTACTGTGAGGGTGCGGAAGCACTGGAACAGGTTGCCCAAAGAAGTGGTAAATGCTCCATCCCTGGCAGCGGTTCAAGGCCAGGTTGGACAGAGCCTTGGGTGACATGGTCTAGTGTGAGGTGTCCCTGCCCATGGCAGGGGGTTGGAACTGAATGATCTTAAGGTTCTTTCCAACTCAAACATTCTGTGACTCTACCAAATACACTTATCAACTACCATAATAGTCTCCTTTTGCTGTGTTCTACATAGAAATTAACAGTAACTAAAAAAAACATCATGGCATTCACAGGAGGTTCCTGACAAGCACAAATACCACTAGACTCATGTCTAGGACCCCAGGGGCCAGCACAGGGCTCCGAACACACTCAGCAGCAGCCAGGAAGACAACACAGAGAGCACTCTCAGAAACAGACAGGTGATAGTAAAGTGCAGAAGGCAGAGAAGAAGAGGAGGCTGACACCATAAATGGCAGCAGTTCTACCAACAAAGACAGACCACAACAAACCTGAGGATGGGGCCAAAGAAACCTCACTGGGTTCAAGAGGGGAAACTGCAGAGCTCTGCACCCAAGGCAGAAGAGCCCCATGCATCAGCATGGGCTGGGAAGAACCGAGTAACAGCCCTGCTGCAAAGGGACTGAGTGCTAGAGCAGAAGGCATCTGAAACAGGAACCAGCATCTCACTGCAGAAGGCAAACTGCAGAGAACACTGCAGGGAAGGGATGCCGAATGCTCATGCGAGGACCCTCACTTCAAACAGGATGCTGAGGAACCAGGAAGGGTCTAACCCTGGGCTACCATAGTCATCAAGGGCCTTAAGGGCATCACCCACAGGGAAAACTGAAGGGAGACACACCTGCTGCCTCTGGCAAAGAGAAGGCTACAGACCCTCTAAGAGGGGGTCTGTCTACAGATCTATCTACAGCTACAAGATGGGACCTCTAAAGACAGTCAAGACAAACTCTCTCAGCACTGGCTGACAGGGTAAGACAGAGCAATGGCCACAAAAGGCAGCATAGAAAATGCAGGTTGGACACAATGACAAACTTGTTCACCAGGAGGCTGGTGAAGCCCAGAACAGGCTTCCCAGAGGGGCAGTGGATTCCCTGTCCTTGGGAGTTCTCATGGCTTCATAGGACAAAGCCATGGCTGAGCCCACCACTCAGAGCCCTGCTTTGACCAAATGGTTGGACCAGAGACTTCCAGAAGTCTCTTCTGACCATTACCCTTTCCAACTCCATGATCTCATAATTCCTGTGATAGGCTTCCAGCACCTACAGCCTTGTTTACAGAATTACCCTCAGACATGAAGTCAGTAAGTCTTTGGAAAAGGAATTATCCATAGATGACATCAGTGCAGACTTTGCTATAAATAGCCAGGTATTATCAATATACTGCAGTGCTGGCAGCTCCAGCAAGTTCTGAAATCACAAATATTTAATGTTAAAACTATTTAAATCAGCTGCTGCCAAATACTTAAAAAAAACCCAACCAACCCCAAACACCTACAAGTGAAACCAGAATTCTCCTACCTAAGCCTACTGAAGTTAAATGTGGTGCCCAACACCATCCTATGGGCAACTGTGCCGACTACTCACTGTTCTGTCAGGAAAATCATCCCTTCAAGATGACCATTTTATGCTGTATCTTTAAGAACAGGCAATGTGAAAGCTATTGGCACTTAGTTTGCTTGTCGAAGCTTCCTCAGAGTTGAAGAAGGCCGAATATTTCCCCCAAGACAATTCTGAAGATAAAGTGTTTTAAATGTCACTCAAGCAACACACAGGATGCCTCATGTTTAGGGACACACTACAGATTAAACAGTTATTTGTCCTTAGCTAGGCTCAATTTTGTTTCCTACCAGTATTAAATCTCGCTTTTCAAATTCGAATAAACTAAATACAGAAGATGGCCAGTGAGACCAAACTTTTCTCTAGGCGCACTATAAATGCTGAGCTTTAGGGATAATCAAATTTAAAGCAATTACAACAAACAGTTTAGAAGTAATTTAGGAGTAGAAGGACTGGTTCCTACAACTCAGTCTTAGGACCACAGAGATGAAGCAACTGTAACAGCCTGGTGAAAGGGAAACCTGGGTCATAACCTGACACTATAATCCTGCTTTTTGGGTTCTTTGGGCTTGTGAATCTTCAATTATCTCAGGCTGTCACTGAGCTTCAAACACTGATTGAGTACTTCTCATTCTTAAAGACTTGTAGCTAAAAAGAACTCTCCTCCTTGCATTAATTGGTGTGTTTCTTTTGGTTAACTAACCAATGTACGCATCTAAAATAAAAACCAACAAAACCCTACACCCACATTAGTGGGTATTGCACTGCAAGAGATCAGCAAAACAAAGCAGTTTGTGCTAAAGACAATATTCAAGCACATATACTCCATATGATCTCACTTCAGAACTTGCTCTAGTCCTACCTATGGTCTGAACAGCTTTAAACCAAATGCATTAGCCAAGTCCAGAAGCACAGCTTGTTTCATCCAAAGGAAGCTGATTGGCATGTTCACCAGCAAAGACTGTCCCTACCCAGCCTACAGTGACAGGCATTCTGGAGATAACCCAGTTATTCCAAAATTAATCTGAAGCAATCTTTATTAGCTGAATTTTAAAGCAAAGAACCTAAACACTTAAATTTTATGCATGTCTACAGAGTAATGCATGAATGCAACAATTACATGCAGGTGAGACCTTTGTCACACCTCAAATAGAAAACAACTGTGCAATAAGAACATCACTCAGTGCAATTTAGGATCACTTTGTAATTATCTTAAGGAGGGAGGTTGTTACCCAATGACCACTCCAACAACATGAAGAGACTACTCACAGTACAGAGCCTGACTGAGGGTGCACTTTCAAGATGGTTTACATTGAACACTGTAAGAGCACTGAGGTACAAGTACAGTCCTGCTTCCTCTGGCTTCCAGCTGAGGGAGTCCAACTTCCTCCATTGTTACAGGGATTTTATAATGCCATGGTTCATGGTGCCCGTTTTTTGGACAAGCAGTGCATGAGCTACAAAATAATCCTGGAAAAGTAAAGGAAAACACATCAGTTTTTTGCTACAGCAGGTAGCTGATCTCAGTCACTGGATAGCACTACAATCCTTAAGACTCAGGAAGAAGGTGTTGTACAGGGCAGGACTGCTTGTTTTGGTGGCTGTATAGTGTTAAACCAATATAGGTGAATTGCTTAACCACAATAGGAACCTTTCTCTACCACCCCCCCAGAAAAAGACAGTAATATTTAAGACCTCTGGTATCAATGCTTTGAGTGGAAAACAGTAATGTAAGCAAGCTGTGTAACTCAAAGACACAGTAAAGAACCAGCAAAGAAAAGGAATTTGGCACAATCATGCTCCCTTAAAGCTAATATCAACCTTATAACTATTCTGGATCAGCTTCAATACTTCCATGCCTTGCAGGAAACTGGCATTTGGATAAACCAGCAGAGGAACACCAAGATGCCTTTCACTCTCTGCAAAGTTCACACTAACTGCATGTCTGAAGCTATCCTTTGGCATTTCTTGTTAACACTGCATGTTAAGATGGAGCAATTCCCACAGATTTCCATGCCAGACACAGTCAGCAGACCCCACCTCCACAGCAATCAGCTGAGCAGGACTTACATGGCAATTCCTAAATGCTGGAGGGACTTGGCAGCCTGTTCTGTTGCCAACGCTCCACCCGCTGGTATGCTGACATTACAGAGTGGTCCAGGCAGCATCCTGACCTGGGAGAGACAAAGACAAACAAGAACAATGCAGGAGTAAACTAAAATGTTCTGAGCAGTCAGAAGCATCAAAAGCACCTCAGGAAAAACCTCCTCTGAAGACTCTGCCAGTATAAACCATGTCTGAATACTGATATTCCTGACAAATACTTGTGAAAACCTCAAACCAAGGATGTGGTTCAAGCCTGCTTTGGTGGCTGGCCACCTACTCACACATGAGCATTAGTAACTTCTCTAGGCCAAGGGTACAGCTCTGCAGAGCAGTTTGCAGGAGTGATGCAAGCCAAGCTCCCACACAAAAACACCATTAAGTCTGGAGTTTCTACATTGCAAATTTGATTTTATCAGGATTGTAAAGCGAGCTTTACTAGAGCCCAAAATAAAATCTCATTAAAGACAAGTATCTCCCCAAAACAAATTAGCCAAACACCCCAAATTACAGCCGTCCACCTCATTCCAACACATTTACATATGAAATACAATGTCGACAAAAACAAAACATAAGCAAACACATGGCTCTTCATAGGAATCCTGCCATGCTCCCTTCATAAATCAGACCTTGTTCCCCAAAAGAGGCTTGAACCAGGATGTTATAGTCTTTAACACTTATTTCACCTGCTGAACAAGCTGAAAGGTGTCTTCGTTCACAGCCATCATTTGTTTCAATTGCTTCTATATAAGCCAAAGAAACCAGGATAGGTAACTGAGGAGAACTCTCTCTGTGTTTGGAGATTAGCTGATTTATAAGTTGAGTCCTCAACCTCCTCTACACTGTTCACCTGCAAGTGTGGTATAAGCCACTGAAAGCACATTTTACATCCACCCATTACTTCCACTCATCATCTGAGTGACCAATTGCAAATGCTCAGTTTTGCAGATCTGCTGGATCTCAAGCAGAGGTCAGTGGGAGCCACATCAGCACAACAGGCATGCTGTAAAAATGGCAAGAAATTCCTTTAAGGAATCAGTTCAATTAAAGAAATGATCAATTTCATGTGCAGTTTGTAACTGTCTTTGAATATGAAGAATTAAAATGTTACTGGTACTGGGGTAATAAGCATCAGGCATCATGTTTCTAGAACATAGTTAAAAGTTAACCTGTACAATGGGACCTGTGAAGGTCCACTGCAGGAAATGCCACAGATACAGGCTTCCAGCCACTACTCAAGCATCAACAACAGACCAAAACTCAACTCTCTTCCACAAAGCCACAAAGTGTCAGCTGCTTTGGGCTCTGCTGCCTTAGGCTCCACATAAATGCAAGAGAGGATCATAGATGGCAATATTTGTCAAGCTCTGTTTGCAAATGAAAACTCACATTTAATCTCTCAACTTCCAACTTAACTACGATACTATTGAAAACTAACACTCTTCAAACTAATTATATTCTCCAACTTAAAGCAGTAGCTGAAACGACCAGAAACCTCACAGAGTTCTCAATAACCTGTACACTGCAGTGCTTCAGTCTCCAATGACCTGAAAGCACAAAGATTAACCAGACAGCTAAACTTGATTCTACAGGGGTGAAGCAATAACTGAAGCTGACAGCCACAAGTTCCAGTAAACAGCATATTATAAACAGACTGAACTATTATGGAAAATTTTGCAGTAACAGATTTGTAGTGCACCAGTAAATTGGCAGAAACACAGCATTTACCTTTTCATTTAAAACAGGTGATTTAGGAAAACATTTCCCTTTTCATAGAACCATAGAATGGTTTGGGTTAGAAAGGACCTTAAGATCATTCAGTTCCAACCCCCTTGCCATGGGAAGGGACACTTCACACTAAACCATGTCACCCAAGGCTCTGCTCAACCTGGCCTTGAACACACCCAGGGATGGAACATTCACAACTTCCTGTGTAAATAAAGGTCTCTGTTTCTTAATTTACATATAAGCAAGAAATCAGGTATCATTAACTACAACTGTAAGGACTTTCACACTGCAATTTGTGTTGTGTAAGAAAGAACAAGTAAACCAGTACTTCTCCCTGATACTGTAGTATGCGACTTCATGTTACCATACAGAATCACAGCTTCAATCAGTTTGCCAGAACCAAGGAATGTTTAAGTACACAGATTCATTTCACTTTCCTAAGATTTTACTGCTTCCAGTTAACATTTGGCGTAACCTGACTTTTCACTGAACCACCACCAGCTTAGCAGCTCCTGAACCAAGCAGTGTGTTTATGAAGACAAGTCAGGTAGTCACCATATTCAAAGTAAAACAACTTCCTGTAAAGTTCTGATGAGGCTTTTGAACTCAAAGCAGTCACACAGGCTGAAATAAAATGAAAAATGCAATGACAATCATGCCTAAGCACATAATATCTAAGGATATCAACTACTACATTTATTTAGTAATTAATAATATTAAAGGTATCAGAAGAGAAGGAAGAGTCAAAATAGACAGATGTGCTTTATAAGCAAGGAAAATACTGCATTTCCCTGTTAAAGAATGTCCTGTATCACAGATGATTCAAGTTTTGAACATGGCAAGCTCTGTTTAGTGTTACAGTCTGCTACAGGGGCTAGAGATACAGCACAGCAATCTTCACACAGCTCTAGAAGTCACCTTATCATTGCTTGATATTTCCTTGAAATACTCCCTTGATATATATGGGACAGATGAGCGACAAGCTGCAGAAGAACTAGCTTCCCTGATACCAGAACATTCCCCACGTTCCAGTGACCTCAAAGTGCCTGATCTTGTCAGCAGATGGCTTGGTTATCCCACAGCAAAGGGCTATGTGAAAACAAAGATGTCCTTGACCTCCAGGGAGATCAGAGAGTTAAGCTCAGAGAACCAACATCAAGAAAAGCATTCTTGAAAACACTGCCTTTGTCCTACAAGGACAAAGTATACACCTGACAGAGCAATAGTAAAACTTAGCTGTAGTATTTCTTGTCTTAACCTAATTTGATGGAAAAAATGTGTTTACACATCCTTTTAGAAGCAAGTACAATATTGATTACTCAAATTCACATTTTACTAGTTAAGTTCACTGAATAATTCAAGCAAAACTCCAAATGAAGTAGGTTGAGGTGCAATGATGGGAAACTACATCTAAGCACAATCCATATATAATCAGATCACGTGAAGTTTATCAACATGCTGATAATATATCACGCGGTCTCTATAAAAAGCTAAAGATACTCTCAGAAGACATCAGGTTAACAATACACATTACAACAAAAGTTACATTACAGTTACAACATACACCAAGCATGTTGTAAGAAGAATGTTAAAATAATGATGCCTATCAAATATAGGCCAGTCAGCCAGCAGAATGAGTGTGGATACTATAAACAACAACAGCTTTCATGTCCCAGACAGGGTGCAAAAGAAAGGAGGATGTGGTGGAAAACTCACAGCAATTTTAGGTTTAAATATGAAATTGAAGCTAACACTGATGCCAGAGTACTGCTGTGAATACTGAATCTCCAGGTCCAACAGCTGAGCCATTCCTTAGAAATTCCAGGTAACAGCAACTTAACAGCTGGACAGATCACCATTTGCTTAAACATGAACAGAGTTTCCAATCCGTTCTACTTTTACCTTTTTCTTTCCAACATCTATCTTACCAAATAACTCTGCCCTCTATTTTACTGTTCTGTTCACCTGGTACTGAGCACACAGGGAAAGGAGATTAAAAAGGCTAAAAAAGAGAAGCTACTCTGTGCCAGCAGCCTCAAGCAGTCTGTACCCTGGGATACACACTTAGGAAGCTCAGACACTACGGAGCATTTTCTGCCAAGCTGCAGGGTCAGGAGGGCATCTTCTGTTGCCAAGCATCATCTTTGGGAAATGGTACCTTCCAGAAGGCACAAATTTGAGCCTTTGCTGCAGGTTACTATAACCTACATAAGTACGTAAGCACATAACCTACCACTCACCCAAAACTGCCAACATACCCTGTGATCTCTGTATGTTAAAGTACTCAGCGCACTAAACACTGAACGATGAAGTCGGCAGCTTAAGTTAATACACAGGCAAGAGCTTGGTCTAAGAAACACTCTGAACATCAGAAGAATGATAACCCTGCCTTGGCTGAACCACGCTGTATCTGCAGAGAAAACAATGAAGTAAACGAAGTCCTCTGTGGCTTATCTGGCATTTCGATTGATTACATTCATGTTAAGTCTCCAATGTTCATTCTCCACTCGGCTCTGACACAGCAGAAGATTTGTTTTGGACTAACTTACTTTATTCCTATGTTCTTTATATAAACTGCTCACATTCTTACAAATTCCACCAATACCACTTTGATACCTAATATTGTGCTGATTCAGTGTGAGACATAAGAACTCAATCCAACTTTTTAGTAGCTTAACTTCCTCATTCCCACAGGATTCAACATGTCCTCAGCCATGAAATCATCTCATCCAGGGCACTTGTGAATATTTTAATATATTTTTCCTTATTTTTCTAACCTCCATTTCTGCAGGAATATACACCAAATTTCCTCAGCCTTCTTGTGCTGTTAAAACTCTTTCCTGGTGGTCTCAGACTGAGGCATCCTAAGAAGACAGTGTGTAAGGAGGAAACTGATACATTGCTAAAGGGTAATCTCAAGACCAGAAAGCTTATCTATGCTAAATTCATTTTAAACTGCAAGGTGGGTTGTGCTGCTTCTCCTTAGGTGCCAGCCCAGACAAAGCAACGCCTCCTTATTAGACAGCAGGGCATTCTCCTGTTAGACCAGTTCACTGCTGGTTTAACTTATGGAACTTGCTAAAAGAGGAAAAGGCAGGAACATTTTGAATTAAATACAAACAGGAAAGACTGAGATTGCTATTGTATTGACAAAGTTCACTCAGCAGCACAACCACCCCTTTGTTCTTCTTTACCTTCATCACTCCTACAGCGCCCCCAAGCAACAACCTGGAAACAATGACTGAGCCAGGGAATGAACAGTCAGGCCAGACAGCTACCGAACATTTTCCAACAGACTACATAAAGTATGTAATATAAACAGATCATCACAAATATGTCTTGTTAAAAAAATGCCTATGGTCACACCACATATCTGTACTCCCCAGGCACTATGACTCTAGATCATTTTATTCCATGTTATGCATGACCTGAATAAACTTGCAGGTGAAGTCTACAGAGCTGAAGAGGTTTTTAACATTCCCAGTGCACAGTTCTGAAAGCACTGACCTTTCTACTCATTCCAGAAGATCCCTCTGACAATGCTTTCACCATGATATACAGTTCCAGCTACAGGTTTTCTGCCCTCCTGTTTCTAAGATCACAGCAGGAAAACTCCCCATCACTTTAACTCACAACCACAAGCAGCATGCAAACAGCACACTCACTTGCACAGCCTATTCAGCTCCTGCTCAATCTGATTATTCACCTGTTTTGTACTGACTGCCATCTGCCCACGCCTCCTCCTGTCTGCCTCTGACACAGACTGTGCCATCACAGAAGCTTTATTTTAGCACCTTCCTGCACGCTATTTCCAGGTCACTGATACATACAGCGAATAAACTTAATTGCAAGATGGTTTCCTGGGGCTCCCCAGTCATTGCATTTCAAATCAACTCCAATAGAGAGAAGGTTTTGCAGTGTAACACTTAAAAACCACTATACGCTTTTTTCTTTGTGTATTATATACATAAAATATGTATGCAGATATATTATACATATTCAATATTTATATCTTTACATACATATTGAAGACAGGAAATCTATTCAAGACTAAGTCAGCCACTACTCACACTCTTTTTCCCATTTGAACTGCAGCATAAGCACTCATCACCATCAGACACACAGAGGAGTAAGCACACAGGTATTTTTATTTTAGGCAAACAATCCACTGCTTCACAGAACTTGACAGTTGTCTCCATTAACTGCTATAGCCAAATCTTATCACATGTTGAAAGGACACTGGGATTAATTATGTACTTCCAATCTGGCCCTTTTATTAGTATCAGGAATGTTCATTTCCTAAGTTGTACATGACAGTCGCTTGAAACTCCATCTGGCTCTTTTGACTTACACCAGAAACTTCCACGCTTCAAGAGTTCATGAATATATTAACTGCACTCATTTCCCCCCCTAAAGAAAGAGAAGTTCAGCTTTCAACAAGACACTTAACTCCAAACAAATCACAAACCTGCAAATGTCTGCTAACACTAGGAAATTCAGGAAAAACCAAAGAAAGATTTCATAGTTCTTGACATAAGGAGGGCTTGTCTGTAAAGTAGAAAAATAAATCCAAAAGAGCCTTCACTTCACTTTGTCTGCCACTGACCTTTAGACCTGACACCCACTGCTTCCTGTGGGAAACTTCTTCCAAGAGCCAACTTGCTTATAAATATATTAGCAGATTTAAGCATCCGGGCTACATTTTACTTGCCTACATCTACTGAAAAGGCTATTGAATCATGACGACGTGTATCTGGACCTTCACATAAGTATGTGTAAAGCAATAAAACAGACTGCAATTGAATCAAATGGGCTACACAGGCAGGTGCTTCTGAAGTTTTATGTATTTATTTTATCAGGTTTACTCTTGCTTTTGAAGTAATTTCTTATTCTTATGATGTTTACTTGCAGCTGCTACAAGTCTCTGAAATGTGTACCACAGCACTGCTGTCCATTTTCCTGCATATGGTTTTAAAAGAGATTTGCATATCCTCCAAAAATAACAAAAGCACTGGAAAAAACCCATGCATTCCCAGATTTGTGTGATAAAACCAATAGTGATAATTCAATTCCTTGAAAACTCAAGTCCCTCTTAGATGTTCTGCCAATAAATATCCTTAAACTCTGCAAGAAGGGCTCACTTACAGGAATTTGTTTAGCTTTCAAGTGTCAAAGCACTGCACCTGCTCAGTTTCAGATAACCAGCCTCCTTGTCAAGTCTTATATTCCTCTTGTTTCTCCATTACAATGAGAAATTGTTCCATGCAGTACGGGACAGATCACTTGTGGAAAGTCATAGGGAAGATTTCATTACTTCCATAGGCCACATCAGCACTCCTCTCTGGGTTTGCTTCTCCTTCACATCAACCCTTCCTCCCTTCTGCATACGTTTTATCTACTGAAAAGGCTATTGAATAATAACAACATGTATTTGGACCTTCACACAAGTATCTGGAAAGCAATAAAACAGAATGTAATGGAATTTTGAATATGCAGAGCTGTATACCCTGGACATGACTGCACTACATCAGTGCTCATACAGAAACTTTGTCTGTTCAAAACAAGCCGAGGGGCCACACAAGGACAACCACATTCTCCAAGACAGGTAAGCAGGAATGTGGCTCCCTCATGCTGCTACAGCACTAACAAAAGAGACAAAGTGTATTTAACAAACACTTTATTATGTCAAACTGAAACATTAGATACTGTTCAAAGAAGGTGCCTGATTTACTTAGAATTAAAATATAAACATTATGTTACTGCAGGAGTTTATGCCAGCAAGTTTCAGTTAGATTTAGTAGCCAAGGAAAACAAAAGGAATGTTTTGTTTTGAGAGCTGATAATGGAGGGTTTGCTTCAATTTCACCCAGCAAGTGACAGCATCTTCATTATGCATGACTACATGCTAACTACAAGAACATGTTTATAGCATCAGTATCTGAAGGCACAATTCCTCTCAAAAACCTAGTAACAAAAGGAGGACAGTAACAGTACATAAAAGCCTTTATTTTGCAGTCTTAGTATTATTGAAGCTTCTATTGAAACTTTAGTCCTTTGAGTTTTATGGCTGGTTTATCACCAGCCATCAAAACTGCATTAGCAGTCCATGTACGTATGATACAGATCAAGGCTTCTGCCCAGCAAAACCTCTCTCTCACAACTACCTCCAGGGCCACACCACCCCACAGTGGTTACAGTTCCCATTACCAAAGAGCAAGGGGATGAGCTGTGTCTCACTCCAAGTTATTCCTCTGATGTCTCCTAGGAGGACAGCATCACGCCCCTGGCACAGATCCCTTCGGCATGCTCATGAGAAATTTGCATGTGGACATTTGAGACAAGCAGCAGCCAGTAACTATTCAGCACTCAAAGCCTACAGTAAGATAACACCAGTGAGTTCGCATGCACGGGAACAGCAGGACAGGATGTACAGTGTGAGCTTACATAAGACATGAGGCACTGCTGGGAACCAACAGAAGTGAACAGCAGAAATGGCTCAGGAAAATGCTGATGTCACTCGGATACGTTCGGGTGGTGCTGGCCAAGTTTCTCTGGTCCTAGAACTGGCCTTTTTCCCTGTTCATAAAACCTCACAGTTTGTTTTACCAACATTTTAAGAACTTGCTTTCAAAAACTTGTTTTTCTTCCTAATAGCAAGATGAGTGAAATAAAAAATACAAGAACACACCAGATTTACTGTAGCACTTATAAACAATAATCTAACGAAAAATGTAATGAAGAGCTGGAAAAAGCAAGTAGTTTTGTACACAAGTACTTGCTCCTAATACTTACTGAAAAAATAGTTCAAGCACAACTTCTGTGTTTTAAAATATGACCTCTGCAAAGCTAGTAAGGTCAATGAGACTTACAGCAGTTACTCAGCGAGCCCAGCTTGCATAAATTAAGGATGCCTAAGGCTAGCTCTGAAACTGGGTATTTCATTTTTCCAGGGCACCTACATATTATGAATTAACAATGAATTGCCATTTTACCAGAACAGCTTCCAGTTTTTGTTAAGGAAAAAGAAAAAAAGCAAACTAAAGAACCCAAAACTGTGTTGTGTGCACCTCCTCTTCCCTCAACACATAAAAGCTTTCCTATTGCATGTTAAAACTCTATTATGGGAGCTTCATATTAACCTGAGTAGAGTAATGAGAAAATAGAGGTCAAATTACTTTCAAAAACCCCCTAAGATACCAGTCAAACAGTGCTGCTTCCTGATGCATCCATCTACAATAGACTGATAAAAAGACAATCCAGCTGCAAAGTTAGTACAAAGTAAAACTGTAAAGAGGGAAAGCTTACTCAGGTCAGTATTCACAGCAGAAGCAGCAACTCCCAACTCTATCCTTGGCTGCTCTCACTCGTTATCACAGTGGCTGCACGCCGCTTCCGAGCGGTGTGTGAACCTCAACACTGTGCAGACAGTTCTGGGGTTCCTGGATTGAAGCTTTTACTTATGGCATACTTAAGGCATTAGATTTTCTACAAAAGGCATTAAAGTGGGAGGGAAAATACTGTTCCTAAACATGAACTATTCAGTTTCTCTTTTCATTACACACGTAATGAACTCACTGTCTCTCCCTTGAGTATTTCTGTGCAAATACAGAGGCACCCTGAGACAGCTTGGAGTTAACACAACCACCCAACCCTGGCAAGTACCACTCAACGCTATTGCAGTAAGCTACAAACCAGCGCCAGAAGTAATTTCTTCATCACAGCAAGTACATCAGAATTCCTCTCCTTCTTCCAGTTCCCTACCAAAACACTGCATCTAGTTCACAGATGCCAACTAGCAGAGGTAATCAGACACATTAGGGATTCACAAGGTTTCCTCAGCTCTGGAAGAAGACACCAGCTTTTTCTAGGCAAACAGGAGTTAAAAAGCAGACACAAACTATTTGAAGGGTGAAATGGCAGCTCCCTGAAAGCATATTAGCACACACTCTCCATAAATTTATGAAGAGATGACCACCGTGCAGATCATGCAATATCACAGGTTATTAAACATCCTTTTAAACAAGTGCCCATTTCCGAAGTGTAGCTACTACTGGGAAATTCTGCAAGTAAAACACTCACATCCTGGCTACAGCCTCCATGCTCCTATAGTAGAAATCTCATCTCTATCTACCTGTTATTACTACAGCAGATAAGCATTTCACAGCCATTAGTATGTTTATTCACAGGATGTTTTTGGAAAGCACCACTGTTCCTGATTCATAAGCAAACAGAGGGCTGATGCAGAAGGACTGAGCCAAGGTCACAGAGTAGGTCTGTGGTAAAGAAAGAAACTTCACCTGGGTTTGCCTTCATGCAACAAATACTTTCTATTAATGAGTCACTGCTGCTCCTCTGAATTATTCTTTGAGCATGAAGAGACAACAGACTGCCTGTGGCATTCAAACCCCACATGCTAAATAGCAGCTTCACCCCAGGGCTTGCTAAAAAATATCACGCCCAAGGGCCTTGTTCTATGCTAGCACAGAATCTTGCTTCAGCACTGGGCTGCTGGAAGGAAAAAAGGGAGATAGATATATATATATAAAAAAATAGATATAGACGCAATAAGCGGCATGCCTTGTTTGCAATCCAGCTAACTAGGGAGACAAAACCCAGTTCCTGAATAGTTCTACTCCCTCATGCACAGACCACCGGGCAAGGGCAAAGTGCAGGGAGAAAACAAGTCAACTGGGGAGACAGGTTATGCAAAGCCAGGGCGGGGGCAGAACTCCCCACAGACCCTTCCCCCCCTTACTCTCCCCTGAAAAATAAGCAACAAGAAAAGCGCCCAAGTTCTGTTCCCATCAGCGAGACCGAACGAGGCGACGGGGAGCGCAGCCTCCAAGGACTCTGACGGGGGAAAGGGACCTCCGGCACGGGGACGCGGTGAAGGGCGCGGAGCTCCCTGCGGGGTCCCCACGCTCACCCCCAGCCCCGGATGGCGGCTGCAGGCCCCCCAACCCCCCCCCCCCCCCCCCCCCGGCCCGCCCCCTGCCTGGTTCCCCCCCCCCCCGCGCCCCGGCCCGGGGCCCCCCCCCCCCCCCCCCCCCCCCACCACCGCAGGCTCGGCCCTGGTCTCGTTCCCTCCCCACCCGAGACCGCGGCCTGCGCCCCACGCCCCAGCCCGCCTCCACCGCGGGGCTCCCCCGTACCTGTGAGGGGAGGCGGCGGCGGAGCACCGCAGGCGCTGCCCGCTGGGGTTACCTCACCCGGCCCGTTCGCAGCCCCCCGCTGGCGGCCGCCGCCCTCACTCCACCGCCGGGTCCCGCGGCGCCGCTCGGCCGTGTCTCGGCCCCGGTTCGGCTCCCGCCCGGGCCGCGGGGCCGCATCTCCTCCTTCGCCTTTACTTTGACCTTTTCCGCGTCCCCGCTCCCCGTCCCCGGCACACTTTGACGTCACTCCCATGGCAACCAAACCCCGCCCCTTCCACCCCGCGCGCGCTGCCCGCCCATCGCCCCTCATCCCCGGCTTTGCCCACCCCCCTCCATCCATCCCGCGCCGTCTCCTCGGTTACGCACGCGCAGCCGGGAGGGGCGGGGCCTCCCTCTCCCGTGGCCAATGAGCGCGCGGGGCGCGTGGGGCGCGTACGGCGTCCGGCGCGTGAGGCGTGCGGTGTCTGTGTGGGGAATCTCCCTGCGCTGGGCGCGGGTGAGGCCGCACCTCGAACCCTGTGTTCGGTTCGGGGTCCCTCGCTACAGAGAGGCATTGAGGCGCTGGAGCGGGGCCAGAGAAGGGCAACGGGGCTGGTGCAGGGCCTGGAGCACGGTGTGATGGGGAACGGCTGAGGGACCTGGGGGGGTTAGTGTGGAGAAGAGAAGGCTCAGGGGGGACCTTATCGCTCCCTACAACTGCCTGACAGGAGGATGGAGTGAGGTGGGGTCGGTCTCCTAAGTAAGAAGCGGTAGGTCAAGAGGAAACGATCTCAAGCGTTGTCAGGAGATGTTTAGATTGTGTATTAGGAAAAATGTCTTAACAGAGAGGGTGCTCAGGCACTGGAACAGGCTGCCCAGGGCAGTGCTGGACTCACCGTCCCTGGAAGCGTTCACACACCGTGTACATGAGACCCTCAGTGACATGGGTTAGTGGTGGCCTTGGCAGTGCTGGGATAGTGGTTGGACTTGATCTTAAAGGGCTTTCCCAACTTAGTTGGTTCTGTGGCACCATGTGCGTGTTGTGTCACCACCACTGTGCGGGTCACTGCTTCCCCCCCACAAGCCCCGGCAGTATTCATGAGGATGCAGCAGGGAGGACTGATGAGCATTCAGCAGAGCACAGAGGGACAGCTGAGTCCTTGCAAGGGGCATGCTGCAGCAGGAGCAGAGGGATGCTGGATGTGGCTGCTATGGAGCACTGCATTAAAGGCCACTCATCCATCAGCAGAGGTAGGGGTGAAAGAGGGATGACCTGTTATTTCACAGTCATGGAGTTACTCTTTCCCCCTGCTTCAGAGGGGAAAAGGAAATCCTGACACATGAACTCAAACACTGCTTTTTCTTTGCACGCACATGCACAAACCACGCTGATGCTGTCCTAATTTGCCTGCTCCTTAACATCTCTGCTGTTCTTCCTTACTCCATGGTACTCCAGCATTCCTCAAGGATCAAGCTACTTCCCTAGACCCACAGCTTACAGCATTTCCATTGTTCGGGGGGTGTAAGGGCAATTGCATTTACTTTCCCCCAAATATTTGGCATAGATACTAGGACATATACTACATGACATAGGGGAGGCTGCATAGCTCAGTGCCTCAGTGCATGAATTTTTTATGTCTCAACACTTTGCTTCAAACCCTGTCAGCTGTGAAAAGGCTCCACACACACGGCATGCAACCTGTGCAAGGCAGGGGTGTGAGACTCGGGTTTGTACCTTGTTTCATGAGAGGTGTGTGCATTTACAACACGTTACACACTGGAGACTCTGAGCTGCGGTAAGTACATAAGTATGATGTTTAAAAACACTATCATCAATTACACTGTGGCTTTCACCTACTCTACATGAAGAATGCACTGTGTACTTTGTATGTGCCACATACTTGTCATAGCTGCAAAATGACAGTTTGAAATGATTTTTAATCAGAAATACTCATTCAGAAATACAATCCAACATCCATCAGGAGTACAGACTGAGATGTAGTCAACAAACCCTGCCTGAAGGTGTGTAAAAGAGCATGGATGCAGTTTCTCTGCATTTGAAATGCGCAGTTCCTTTCTCCCAGTCTGTTAACAAACCAATTTAAATCGTGTCCCGGCAAAACCTGCAGTGTGAATTCATATATAGAAATATTTGGGTTGGAAAGGACCTTGAGATCATCCAATTCCAATCCTTGTGTTGGGCAGGGACACCTCACACTAGACCATGTTGACCAAGGCTCTGTCCAGCCTGGCCTTGAACACCACTGGGGATGGAGCATTCACCACTTCTTTGGGTAACCTGTTCCAGTGCCTCAGCACCCTCACAGTAACGAACTTCTTCCTTATATCTAACCTGAACCTTCCCTGTTTTAGTTTAAACCCATCACCCCTTGTCCTATCACTACAGTCCCTAATGAAGAGTCCCTCCCCAGCACCCTTATTGGCCCCCTTCAGATACTGGGAGGCTGCTCTGAGGTCTCCAAGCAGCCTTCTCTTATCCAGACTGAACAGCCCCAACTTTCTCAACCTGAAACTGCTCTGGGTCTTGCTCATTTGAAGGCACAAGTTTAATAATGATTTTATTTTAAAGAGAGCTTTTTAGCCACCAGTGACTTTGTAACAGGGCTGGAGGGGCTGTGAAGGGATGAATTTGGCCACACGGCAGTAACCAGGACTGACCTTATACTAACATACCAGACAGCCATGTGGGGCTGATGTGATGGTCGACCACCACGAGCTGCACGTTAAGACATGAGGTCTTGGGCATTTGTATTTGTAGCATTGGAAAACTGCAGTGTCCATGTTACCGTCTCCTCCCAAATCCCTCTTGAGTCAAATCGGGAGGATGACTTTGAACAGTAATACTCTTGGGAAGGGCATAAATAAATGTGCCACCAGGGATATATCCATTTGATACCAGCGTGTCCCCAGAGAAGGTGTTTACTTCCTACACACCTTCTGTTGCCCCCTAGTTCACTGAGGAGACTACATCCTTTTCTCTCTGGGGAGAATCCATGCTTGTGTGCTATATGTTGGGGTCGGTAAATAGCCCTCAGCATGAGTAAATTAATGTAAAATAGGCTTATTTGGCATTTTTAACCATGAAATCTTACAAATACCAAGATAAGCCCGTAATGACGAGTTGGACATGATTAAGAGGAGATGGCGCAAAAATGTAGGTGAGGGAGGAGATGGGGAAATCAGTCCTGAGGAAGGCTCTGGCGCTTGCAAGACATGAGGGAGCCAGAGCTCATCAGTTCAAATGTAATCTCCCAGAAAGAAAGAGGAGGGGGGGAAAAAAGCAAGGGTGTCTCCTTCCTGCACAGACAATGCCCAGTGCCGGACTCCTGCGCCTGATTTCCATGAGAAAGGCCACTCCTGGCATTGACATTCTGTGGCATCAAGTCCCCACCACAGAATTCCTCAATGCGAGGCTGAAAGAGGAGGGGAGGAATAAACTCTGCTTTCCCAAAGGGCTGGAGGTGCCGAAGAGGCCCATAGAAAGCCAATTGTGCAATGAGAGGAAACAGGGAGAGAGGATCCTTGCTCATACCCGCAGTGAAAATAAGTGGGAGGGGGGCTAAGAGGCATTTTGTTGCATTTGCACCAACTTTGAGTGAGCAGCGCTGGGTTAAAGCAAAATTGTTGACGAGGACACTGACGTAGGGTTGCTTTTGAATCCTGAAGTGTTTCCTTCATATGCATAACGTCCATAAGTGCTGCTGATTTCCAATCCCGGCTCACACAGAGTTTTTACGAGTACTTTTCATCCGTCTATCTTGGAGGGCTTTACAAAGGAGAGAGCTATAAATAACACAGATGGGAAAGTGCGGAATAGAGGGGCTTTTAAAGGGTGATAGATTGTTTCTTTAAGGGTTTCTGTGGATAAGAACTAGATAAGAACTGCCATTTTACTGAATATAAAATATTTTGCAATGGCACACTGTGCCAAATTACTCGTGCATAGATATTTATGTTATTAAGGCAAAAGTTTTGTCATGCTGTGTGCAAATTGTCCCTAGCTAAGCTTTTAGAAAATACAAAAAGGAAAGCATTTAATGTTAGATTTTAACATAGTGTATGGATGTTTTAGGCACTTTTAAACTGAACAGATCAAAGCCTTTTATTCCTAAATGCCAGAAATCCAGTGATATTTGTGTAACTGTGTAATTTGACCTGTCTGTTTTACATGTTCCCAAGGGCTTATTATAGGCAGCTTTCAAATTAAGTGGGCTGGAACATTTGATGCTCTCTTCCCTGGTTTTCAAAGCCTGTGCAGAGCCCATACTGGGTGAGTGACACTGTTGTTAAGCGGTCGCATTTTAGTTTTATCACGAGGTACTCAGCACAACAAGGGAATGGAGATTACCCTGGTCCTGATTCCAGCTCTGCCACTCCAAGGCAGCCATTTCATTTCTGCCTCCTTTATCTTTTCCCTCCACGGAACTGGGTACAGTATTTCCTTATCCTCCAAGGTGTCATGAAGCTTAATTAACCTTGAGGAAAGGAATGGGTGAATTGCAAAC
Organism: Psittacus erithacus; assembly: GCA_009867235.2. Classification (NCBI taxonomy): domain Eukaryota; kingdom Metazoa; phylum Chordata; class Aves; order Psittaciformes; family Psittacidae; genus Psittacus; species Psittacus erithacus. The sequence goes on along the minus strand of WYDI02027371.1, from coordinate 16,910 downwards.
AACAGGGATAGAGTGGGAAAGGCAGTTTAAGCGTCTCCATGTTGATACTCACCTGCATGGGGCCGTTTTACCACAGATGCTCCGCAGTGCCACAAATTTGGCAAGCTTGAGAGAGCCCCAAATAGTGTCCCTGCATTTGAAATAACATTATTGTATAACTGGCAGGCAGCTGTAGGCTGATGGCTCAGTGATGTTTTATGCAGCAATCCTTTCAACCAATGGTGACCTTGTAACTGGATCATAAAAGCCATATTCCACTCTCAATTGCACCTGAGCTGCCACTATTTACATTGCAATAGCACCTAGAGGCCCTGTTGTATAAGGCACAGTAAAACTGTCACTGTCTGGAAGAGACTGAAGGTGGGAGGGGAATCAGGAACAGAAATAAAATGTTTGTCTCAAGGTCATATATCAGAAAAGGGGCTCTGGCAGGAGCAAAACTCAGGTCTCCCAAGTCCCAGTAACAATGGGGTTTAGGAAAAAAGGTGTATTAATGTTCTAGGAATATAAATATAAAATGCTAGGAGATCACAATGTCTGCAGCAGGTTTTCTCCTTTATTATTCTTCTGGCTGTAGATGTGCTTGTTTACTAGTTCAGGGGCGTTTTTAGACACTTCAATATTTAGACAATATTGAAGGTATTGCAATTAAATTGTCAATACCTTCACGAGATGCATGATTTTATCTGAAGTGCGTTATGATTTTCCTAATAACAGACCCAAAGGATCAACATTTTCTGTGTTTGAAAAGTTAATTGTTCCTGAAGCAATGCTTGCTGGGTTTGCAGTGCTCTTTTGTAGGTCATGAAACAATGAATCTTCAAGTCCCATCATCCTGCTTTCTCTCCCGTGTGTTTCTATGTCACTATCAGCTCTGCTTTGGTTTGATCTAACCAGATGGTATCTCACAAGATGCTAGACATGAATATTTCATATGGTTTAGAAACTGTTTTTCCTCACTCTTCAGTGGTAAAATGTGTTGATTTAAGACTTTTCACAACTTGAGACACTTTCTGGCACGGCTCCGTAACTCAGGCCAAAGACAGCTGAGCATTGTTGTCATCTCACAATGTAGGAAGCAGAGGATGTTTTGGGCTGCTGGGAAAACGGAGCTGAAATTTTCCATTAAGGATAAAAAAAAAGAAGAAAAGCATTTGTCAGGCAGCAATCTTCCAATCTAGCGGTACTTGGGTTACATTTTCTGGACATAATGTAGAAAGGCAGAGGCATTAGATCAGTGCAATTTTTGATCCATTGAATCAGCAGCCAAGTTAATCTCCCATCTCTGAGCCAGTGAATACTTTGTTTTCATTCAAAGTCGGTCTTATTTCAGTTTAGGCCATTTCTAACACTTTTCTTATTTACACTGTCAAAATCTTCAGCCACTGTATCCTGTGATATAAATCAATTAGCAGGTACCTGCCTTTTACTCAGACTTTGCTTTTGCTCCTCTTTGGAGGCATGAGTGTTTTCTCTTTCCCTAGGTCTGTGTTGGTTTTAGTGGATAATCCATATCGAGTTGCAGGTGTTGCACTGAAACTTTGGAACTTGCAAAACCAGCTTATTCAGTTCCTTCAGCCACATATGAAACTCTTTATTTTAGCTGTAAGCTTTCTCAGAGGTGATCCAGCTCTGGATTAAGACGCAGAGCTTGATATTCAGTTGCCCACACATAGATCTTCAGTGACATTTAAGATGTCCTAGAGGATTATGCCTAACCTCCAGCTCCTGGTGCAGAAGGTGGCAAGTCTATTGTGTAATTTCTGCCAGTCCTGTAAATGCATCTGAGATACCCTGGGGCATCTCCAATGACATCTGACACTTGCGTATCAATTGGTTAAATGTAAATGTCTGTGTGTGGGTATCTGCCTCCAAGCTGAGTGTCTGTATTCCCACTGGAGTCAACAGGGATCCAGTGAGTAGAGCCTGCAGAGTTGACCATACAGACCTTAAGCGTCCACTTTAGGGTATGTAATCATTATGCTTTTCTGCTTGACTTTCAGATGGCACATTTTTGAGAGCAGGACATGTTTTGCTCTTTAGTGAGCATGCTGGCAACTAATTCAAACACTCTGTGGATACCAGACAGTGTATCCCCAAAGGACTGGGGATCTCAGACTTTCTTTCCAGCTATACAGGTGACACCTCAAAAAGGAAAGCAAATTGCCAAACAAAATTCCTCCTTAACTCAGCTGTGCTGCTTCTCATTCCCCAACACATGCCTTGCAATCTCCTGGTGTCATCGATGGTCCATTCATAGAAGTGAGCAGTTGTGGTCGCTCAAGCCAAACTTTCATCAATGTGCATCTGCACTTGTTTAATTTATGCTCTCCACCATACGATACTCCAGTTAAGCATAGAATCTGATAGGTATAGTTTCCATCTAATATTAATTTCCAGGTAAGTAATATCATGGCGGGGGGGTGGAACTAGATGATCTTAAGGTCCTTTCCAGTCCTAACTATTCTATGATTCTATGATCAGCCCGTCTTCAGGGAGTCATGCAAGGCAAGTGGTGAATGGTGGTGGGAAAAACAGCTGGCAATTGAAGTCAGTGATCCAAGGTGCTTGGGAAGATTAAGCAGGTGTAGCACAGGGCAGAAGAAAAGAAATAAGAAGGAAGAGGGAGTTGGGAAGGAGAACATAGAGATAGAATTGGGAATAACAGGTATTACTGCTCGAGAAGCTGTGTCAGACGATGCTGGAAAACATAGAGGATAAAGCACAGAAGAAGGCGTTGGTCCTTTGGCTGGACTTCAGTATCTCCCTAGGACATCAGGGGAACAAAGTGTTGAGATTAACAAGAAATTTGTGAAAGCAAAAGCAAACACTCAGGCTGTGTTTATTAAAGCAGCTTAAAGAGCAGTGTAACTTAGCCCTGGTGGCAGAACAGCATGGGGGATGCAGCATCTCTGCCCTCCGACACACCAGCCCTGCAGAGCCAGAGGCAGAACAGCTCCTGGGTGACAGTCCCATCATCTGCTATTACAAACAGCCCAATGATCTGGTTCAAAACCTGTCAAACTCTGTCAGAAGAATAGTTTGGTTGGTCCCCCTCAATGCGCTGCAGCTATTAGGCAATCTTAGGAACTCCTATTTGGGTGGCTAGAAATCTTCTGGACTAATTATTTTCTGAGCCAATTTATACCACTTGTTTTTTCACCAGAATTGACTTTTCACTTACATAGTTCTCCCCAGTGTTTCCCTCCCTGCTGTATTTATAGAAAGCAGTCATGTTCCCTTGCAGCCACTCTTGTGCCAGGCTAAACAAGACTTGTTATGAAACAGGACATTATAAAATAGGTTCTCCACTCCCATGGTCCTTCAGAAAGTCCTTCCTTTCACCTAGTACACACTGAATTTGCCTTTTCTGAACTCGGTCAGTTAGATGTGATCACAGATTTCCAGAGAGAATGGATGGGTGGCAGCATTTGCTTGGGACCATAGCTGCACACCACAGGCCTCTGACCCACTTTCAGCTTTGCCAGTTGTTACACACTTACAGCATCCATAGTGTCTATCAGCCATGGTCCCTGCAATTCCTGCTCCTCCCAATGGAGTACTTGAGGAGATGTGGATTTTCAGACTCAGCCGTTGCCTCAACATAGGCAGGACTCGGCAGATCTTCTGGCTGGTGGTAACTTGCCTCTAGGGAGGCCCTGGTTTCCACTCATCCGCACTTCTAGAAGTGTGGAAACCCTTTGCACAAGACAGGTTGGATTCATACCTGCATTTAAAATGGCAGCTCTCAGCTCCTGACTACTTTTGGATTTGCCACCTGTGTCCAAACGCAATGCTTGGAGTCCAACAAAGGAACAAAAGATGCTGTTGCACACTGAGCAGCGCTGTTGGGCTCTGTGAGAGAACCCAAACACAACACCCCTCCAGCAATGGAGCACTAGTTTCTCAGCCATACCTTTGCAAGGAGCATTTACTGCTATGCTTCCTTTGGGAAGAAAACAGCATAGTTTTTTTTTTTTTCCCTAAAAATCAGAACAAAACAATTCATAGGTTCAAAATAAAGAAGGTGTGATCTGTCTTTATGACCTTTATCTCTACTGCAGTTTGTACTCAAGAGGACTTAACCTTCAAACTGCGTATTCCAAGCATGGGAGCACTTTTGCAGTGACTGCAAATGTTCTTAGTGACTTACATTACTTTCCTTACTTATAAAAACTAGTTCACCACATTTTTGTTTCACAGCTGTTGTACTCACGGAGTCATTGAAGAGATTTCTGAAGGTCTGTGGTCCAACCGCTCGTTCAAAGCAGGGCTCTCTCTAACTAGCAGTTGGTGGGCTCAGCCATGGCATTGTCCTATGAAGACATGAAAACCCTCAAGGACAGAGAGTCCACTGTCCCCTGCTTGGGTGACAAGCTCAGCTGGGTCACACTGAGGCAGCCCTGAAGCCCCATGGCCAGTGCTTGGGCATGGCTGAACCCTGCCAAAATCAACACCTTGAGCAGTTCAGTCCATCAGCTCGTCCATGAGGCTGCTTAGGCAAGGTCTGCCTTTGAGACGCTTTCATCACCTGTTTCACAAGCAGAGAACGTATGGAGGGAAACGTACTTAGAAAGCCTTCAACACTGAAGTCTCTCACCCAGAACATCCAATTTTCTCTATTTAAAAACCAGATCGTTCTAATTTGTCTTCTAATAAAAAGAAACCCTTCATAGTCAACTCTCTTCTGGTTTGATGTGCTTGCTTTGGGGACAGTTTGCAAGTGGATCTGCAGTAAGGCTTTGGCTCTCCTCTAGTCCCATCACAGACCATCAAACCTGCCCTCGTCACACCTCTGCTCTCCAACTACATGTATCAGAAGGATTTGGCTGGAGATCATTATAATCTCTGCTCATTTCTGAGTCCCCTCCACAGGCTCATCTCTCTCACTGAAAATGAAAAATAAAGGGTGTGTTTTGTCTGGTTTTAGCCCATAATTAGATTATCTTTAGCAATTACTCCACTCTGGTGAATAGATATACTTTTACTCCGTTCTCCTGTTATGATAGAAATCTTTTACTGTGATACATCTTTTGCCTTGCTGTGTTAACTTTCGTCCCTAATGTCTCACTAGATCAGAACAACATCTGTGTACACCACAGAGGCCATGGTTCCCATCACTTTTTGATGAATGGACCTCTACCAACCTTCAGCTTTCCGCGCAGAACACCACACACAGGTATTACCTAAAAATTAATTGGAAACCTTATTGGAAACATAGCTTAATGTAGCTCCAGAGACCGGCTGTGGGTTAATTCCTATGGCTGAATATACCCTATCTGAAATTTCTTCTGAACGCCCTCAGGTGCTGAGGACAGACTGGATGGAGGGCAGAGGGAGTGATCCAGCCCCAGCAACTGAGATGCTGTCCTGAAGGGATATGTGTGCTGCTCTGTTTTACTGTGTCAGACCCCCTGTGATGGGGATGTATCAAACACACAAAAATTGTCGCCATCAGCCATTTCCCCAGTCTCTTTCTTTTGTAGGAAGTGCATCATGGTCCTTTGTTTACCTGCTTATTAAATTATGTCCAATATCTGAGATCATTCTGTTGTTTTTCTTCTATAGTGATCAGTGAGGCAAAATCTACAAAATCACAGACTCACAGAATGGTTTGGGTTGGAAAGGACCTTAAGATCATCCAGTTCCAGTCCTTGTGCAATGGGCAGGAACACCTCACACTAGACTATGTCGACCAAGGCTCTGTCCAGCCTGGCCTTGAACGCTGCCAGGGATGGAGCATTTGCCACTTCTTTAGGCAACTTGTTCCAGTGACTCACCACCCTCACAATAAAGAACTTCTTCCTTATATCTAACCTGAACTTCCCCTGTTTCAGTTTGAACCCATTACCCCTTGTCCTATCACTGCAGTCTCTAATGAAAAGTCCCTCTCCCACATCCTTGTAGGCTCCCTTTAGATACTGGAAGGCTGCTCTGAGGTCTCTATGCAGCCTTCTCTTCTCCAGGCTGAACAGCCCCAACTTTCTCAGCCTGTCTTCATACAGGAGGTGCTCCAGTCCCCTGATCATCCTCGTGGCCTCCTCTGAACTTGCTTCCACAGCTCCTTGTCCTTCTTATGTCAAGGACACCAGAACCGCACATGGTGCTGCAAGTAGGGTGTCACAAGAGCAGAATAGAGGGGCAGGATCACCTCCTTCAACCTGCTGGAATAACAACACTGAGGCCATTATCTTGCTCAGGGCTGACTGACGTGGCTACAGCTGTATTCTAAGACTTCTAGCATCCAAACTAGGATGGCCTCATCCGGACTGCACCAGCTCTTGCATGGTGTGCAGGGACTGTGGGAAAATACCAGCTGGCTGAGATAAACCCATCAGTCTTCTCACAGGGTAAGATATGGATGATTCAGTCTCAGTGCCCAGGAACTTTCCCTGCATTTTTGCATCCATTTGTATGGGTGTAACCTGCATGGCAGCTTTGCTGATTCATGTTAAAACAAATCATGTCTTTAAAAAACAGAGGAAGGGAGGACCCACAACTGTAAATCAAGCATTGCAGCTTTGATACTTGGAAAGATAATACAGTGAATTATTTGCTTATCCCTAGAGTATTACAAGCCTACGAGAAGCAGCCAACATGGATTTGTTAAGAGTAAAGCATATCACGTGAATTTGGTTTAGTTCTTTAACCCAGTCAATTAAGGCGAAACAGTTTTCTTGGTGGTAGTAAAGGTCTTGGCATAGCCCTGTAAAATGTCCTCACTGACAGATGAAGAAAACTGGTCTAGATGAGCGCTGCTTAACCCAGATGATACCCTATGTGAGCAAAGTCCAGCACATCAAGTCCCTGAAGCCACTTTCTGTGATGAGGCATGAGGAAACCTCTACCAGCTGGAGGAAGCCATGAGCTTCCTGAGAAGGAGGAACATCCTCATTCAGAGGAATTTGCTATAGGGCAGAGAGCAGAACTGCCTGAAAAAGTCATGCTCAGAGAACTTATAAACTATTCACTTTCTACCACAAGAGTCAGTCTTGCCCCAGTTCCAGAATGGCTGCATGTTCTTCTTGTCAGTTTTCCTGGTGATACAGAGCATACTCTTACACAGTTTGCAGCAGATAACATTATGGGAAGAGGTGCAAGTGGTTTTTTTGGAAGATAGCATTGGAATTCAAGTGATCAAGATTGCTTTCAGAAATAGCCTATAACTGATAAAGTAAAATTAGGTAACAGCAAGTGCAAAGTACTTCACTTTTGGATGAAAAATGAAGTGTAAAAAAACCCCCAAACCCTAATGGTGATTATTGATCTATCCCCCAGTAGAGTAAAAAGAAAGTACAGAGCTGTATTAGGTGAGATGGCTGAATATAAGCCAGCAGATAAGATGCTGTTGAGCCATTCACGTGTATGTCACATGGAACAGATGAAAGGCTATTATTCCACTCTGTTTAGCAGGGCAAGACCTTTCCTGTGGTGTGTGTCCCATTTTGGGCACACACACTTTAAGAAGTAGGGTGTGCATATATGCATGCATACATTTGTGTGCATCAGGAAAAGCTCAGCGAGAGCGACAGGAGTGCTAAGAGATTTAGACAGCGTGACCTATCCAGAAAGAGCAACCAAAGCAGGGGTTATTTAGTTTAATAAAGAGAGCATCAAGTGTGGATGTGGAAACAGGCTTCAAGCAGAGAACAGTGCTACAAAGGGAACACTCACAAGAGGCATACACCAAGAGCAGCCTTGCTTAGATATTAGGAAACACTTAGCAATTAGGAGGATAATTACACACTGGGACACTAGAAAGACTATGAAAGCCCAGGATGGGGGTGGCAGGCACCTTTAAAGGGTTAGGTACCTTTCAGCAGACCTTAGAGTGAAGGAGTGGTATGGTTTGAGTTCCTCTTTTGCACTGTGGTTCCCATTTCCCTCCGCAGCAGGGCAGGAGGCATTTCCAGTGGCAGCACAGAGGAGGTGGCTTTGTTACCCTGAAGTCTGTTCTCTGTTCCTATCCCTTAGGATATTCTTAAACTTCCCATTGAGTTCACATTGATAGTGTTTTTAAAGCAAAAATTGCCTTTTAATTTTTTCATTTTTTATTTGGTACTATGACAAATGGCAATCTTTTTATTTGCTTTTGTTACTGAATATTTAGTCCAGTCATTTCCAAGAGTTGGGATCAATTGTGACTCTATGGTTGCTCTTCAGTATCTCATGCCAGCATCACAGTAATAGCATTACCTTCCTTGCCGGTGCCCAGTGTAACGCTAGATCTTTGCCTTCCAAATCCTTTCTGCTTTCCCTTATCACCACATTCACTTTCTGGAAGCTGGCCAGATCCATGTCTGCAGGCCAAGGGGATCAGACAGGGTGAGGGAACAGAAAAGCAGTGTTTTTCGTGCAGTTCTTTACTCTCAGGTGGGAGCTGTCAGGTTTCTCTGTTCTCAGTTCCTCTGAGGAGGTCTCAGAAGCATGAAGCAGCTTGGCGAGGCAGAGATGGGTGACTGGAGAAGCAGGAGAAGACCTGAAGGGCAGATGCATCTTACACCATTTCCGCATCCTAAAGAAAAGGCAATAAAGGCAATTAAAAGTGAGTGCACAGCCTCTCTCTCCCTAATTCTAGTCCTCCTCTGGTAGATACGTTATATTTTCAGGATTTACCTATTTCTGCATTATCATTTTTAATGTCTTATATCAAGTGAGTGTGAAGAGCAAATGAAAGCAAAAATGAAAACAATATCAAGAAGAAAGGGCAGCAGTTTATTCCTTTGGGATATTCTTTAGGATCTCTCAGTTCCTCCACTCCCCTACTTTGATTAGCTGTTCCCCCTCATGTCTGAAATCATGTTAATTTGTTGGCACAGTCATTTTGGGCATGATGAGTTTTGAAACTACTGTTTTAAAGCCAAGGAAAATCCTGCCAACTCATGTCCATGAAGTCAGGAGCTGTCAAAACAAACATTGCTATTTTCTGAATTGTTTCAATCTGCACCTTCTTGTGCTTATTTCCTCTTTGCCCTGCATGAAAGTAGAAGTGAAGCTGTGGTCAACAGGCACGTGACCTTCCCGGCCTGAACTTTGTTTAAGCCTGAAGAGAAGGGAATGTGACCTTTGCAAGTCATTTGTGGCATCTTGCAGTTGGCTTTAATCTTTGCATCAGTTGTCCTGATCCCAACTTGCTGTGCAGTCACAGCATGTCATGCACTCCATACATACAAGTGCCGCGTGAGAACTCAAGACAGATGCATGCAGACATAGATCATCACACTGGCATATTTCAGATACATCTTCATTATGCCGTGGACTGAAAGGCCAGTCCACATGAGCTCAAGTTGTACAGGACTCTTGCTTATTCCAATGCACCCCAAACCGGTCTCATTTAAAAAGCTTAGTGTTTTACCTGTGTTTTCTTTCCTATACCGGATGTGAAATAGCTGTATTGTATTGCACTGCACTCTTTTTTGCAGCCAAGTTGCTTTGTACACTTCAGCTTATTAATGAATAGAATTCTCTGAAAGCTGGGGAGGGAGGAAGGGGGGACACGACAGGATGGGATGGGACACATTTACACACCTTTGAGTCAGTTATCCAAAAACTTTATGAGGTATCTTGAGCTTTGTGTAATTCAGATGCTAAAAGGGAGCCCTTATACTTCAAATTAGGAAACTTTGAGTTCTAAGGGAATTTGCTATTATTTTTAAGATTAAGCAGATCTATGTCTTAGCAAAAAAGTTCAAAAACTTCCTAGCAATGCCTGCAGAGGAGCAGCCAGCACAAAAAGGGGTACTGGAGCTTGGCAGAGCCAGGGATACTCGTGCCAAGGTATGCTGGTAGAAGTAATGGCTTAGCTAATGCAGAAGCTGATGGTTGATGAGGTTGACCACCTGGCACATGAGCTTGGATGAGATGCCGAGCTTGGATGAGATGCCCAGCTTGGTGGCAGGTGGTTTTCTTCCTGAGCATTAGCTCTGCCAGCACAAACCCATTCATCAGTGTGAAATCAGTGTCACTGTCAATACAGAATCTGGCCTGAATCTGGCAAAGCGCTCAGTGCCTGCATCCCTTTGTCAGTGAAGCTGGAATTGCAGGTGATCTGTCCTGTCCAGATTTGATGTTCTTCTGTATAGCAGAAAGAAACTGTAAAAGGCTGTCAAACCCAATCTTTTCCCTCCAAAAAGGAAAATTACAGCCTCTCTTCTCTTTGTTACCATGTTGTAAAATGTATTTAAGCAGTATTTTCTCCCTGGAAATTCAGGGAAAGTAGCAAAACTAAACCAGCTTAGATAAAAGTACCCACATTTTCTAGTTACCTCCTCCCATCTCTGAAAAATCCTGAAACAAACTAACCAAATGGAAAAAGCAAACTAAGAAGAACAGGGTTGTTTGCTCATTGATATAACAGTAAAAAGAATCAGCCCTACTGAGAAATTTCTTATTATTTTCAGTCCTGCTCAGTAAGTCATTTTTGTGGAGCACTATGTTGTGGTGATGTCCTGCTGATGTGGTCGCAGGAATGATCTATCCGCATTGCCAGTCTAAAGCTCATCTTTATAACCTGGATGTGCATGTTTGCTGTTACTTGGTATTTGTTATCAAAACAGTCAATTTTCTTTTTCATGACCTGGTAATTTTTAAACTGGAAAAATACAAAAGGTTTCAGAAAGCAAAAAAAAAAAGGCAGTTTTAAAAAGGAGAGGAGAATCTATGCACAAGACGTTGTTAATTGTCTCTAGTAGTAATAGCTGCAAGTTCTATTTGTATTGCAGTAGTGCCAATATACTCTGTAGAATGAGGTGCTGGACAAACGCTTGAATTCTTTTGATGGGTTTAGTGCTGGCAGGAAGCGGTGGACTGAAAGCCCTTATGAATTCTTATTTATTGTTTTTTTTTGCCTTTGATGGTGCCCTAGTATCTGTCTGAGATTTGGCTTTTATTGTGATAGATGTTGTACATGTACTCAATTATCTCAGTTGTGAAAAGCGCTTTAACGCATGCTTACTTTTAAAAGGGAGCTGAAACACTCGCCGTGGAAAAGAGCGTATTTGTGAAGCAGAGAACAGGCCTCATCAAATAAAGCATATAAAGCACAGATTTCTTGTGAAGCCGCACTGTAGAGGTGCAGGAGATGATACCTGAGCAGCCTCTTGCTGTGTTTACATGGCACTGAAGACATGGGCCATTGGCTCAGATGCACACTAAGTTAGTACAAAACTCATCGCACTAATCTGCAGGTATTACATGGAGCTACCTGGCTTGAATGCAGCTCCAAGCTGGGAGACCATTTATCTGCTAAACCTAACTCAGTGAGGTTTTTCCTATGTTTTTTCCTTGGTTCTGTCTTGCACAGGGAGAATTTATGCTTCACCCTAAAGCTATATTCCTACATATTGTGGCTGTGTTGGGCTGCTACACAGTGCAAAGCCCCCATAGACTTTGCAATCTCTCCGCTGTCTAGTGAAAGAGCAGGGGGTGCTATTGGTGGCACAAAAAAGGCAGAGGGAAAAGAAGAGCACTTTGCTCTCCATATTATGGAGGCCATCATTTGGGTATTGGTACCCCATGAAGTGGCTTGCCCAGTGTCACAGAAGGTTACAAGGCACAGACACAGCTGGATCCCAGGATCATACACACAACCGTGTTTCTGAGACAGTCAGTAGCTGATCCTTGGCTCCTTCATTTGCAGTCCAGTTCCTTGCACAGGATTTGATTTGTCCAGAATCCCTCTTGGATGGGTAGCTTAATGCAGAATGATTGCTTTTTCCTGCCCTTAACTAAGCTTGTCAGCAGAGTCAGTCTGTGATGTGGTTGAGGATAAAAGCAAACAAAGGAATTGAAGCACTTCTAATTTTAGTAATATACAGTTTGTCCCCTTCTCCCTGTCAAATCTTGAGCACCGTGCCCTCAAATTTACTTTAGTTTTTACTTTAGTTTTTACTTTAGTTTTCTTAGACTAACCATTATGTCTCAGACTGGCTGTAATCACAAACACACTTTTTGTTTGGACGCAGCATGCCCAGACAAAGCATACTGCGCTCTTTCTTTATGGCGAGTCATGCACACTGCTCATGTAGATTCACAGTTAAGGCTCCATGTCTCGTGATGCATTGTGCTGCCTCTAAGGACTAAATAAGCAGTAACTTTCATTAAAAAAAAAAATCATAAATATATTTTACTACTTGGACTTGGTGCAAATGCGCAACTGACTCACTGGCTCGATAGCTGTAATTGCTCTCAAGGAGCCTTTATGGTCTATTGTTTCAATTATAAGAGAATTACATAGTCCCAGAGTACTTACTCACTCTACTTTCAAGGAGAGTGAAAAGACCAAATCAAAGCAGGAAATTAGACAAAAAGAACATCACTTCATTGAAAGTCTTCACCTCCCGAGTGAGGAAGCGAAACACATCAAGCCCGGTACCAGCCGTTTGTGAATGACATGTTTTATCCATCTGAAGCCATTACAAGCCCTAAATTGTATAAATTCAGAAACTAAGAGAGAAAGGCAAAAATCAAACATAATATACACATGGTAAAGACAAAGTTCATCAGGGATGAGGCAAGGAATAGAATGAAGAAATCTTTCCTGTGATAATGGTTGGGCAAAGGGGGAAGAAACAAAAACCATGGATCAGGATTAGATCTGTGAGAAGCTGAACTGTATTTTGAAGGATATCCTGTTGTTTTCCTGAGCAGAAAAGGCTTCTTGGGTCTGCAACTCCCTCTGCCGCACACTCACCATTGGAAATCATGATGTTATCCAAAGAACTATAGAAAATGCTAAAATTAGGCAGGAGAAGCACAGATCCAATATCACCTTGTAATATCAGACCTTCAGATAACAGTCCTCCCAACTCATTGCAGTGCTTTAATGGCAACTTAGAATGAGTTTATCATAAATAAGAGAATGGAAATGGTCTACAGTAGTAGAACAATGTGTGATCAATAAGCAAAGATGTTCTGCCTATTTCCTCTATGAAGTCTCTGAGAAAGGAAGCGTTATAATGCTTCCAAATTTACACTTTAAAGTAGTGGTGCTTTAACTTTTATTTCATCATGAGCAATTAATTTATAAAAGGGAATGTGAACGCTTAGGTTAATCCCTGGGGATTTTGGATCTTCACATGTTTAATTTTCCAGTAGAGGGTCGACAGCTCTGTTCCAGTGTACAAGACCCTCTGAAAAATCCTATGTTCTAGTGGGATAGAGAAAATAATATCAATGGAATTGTTCAAATATATCAGAGCTGTGGAACCACTAAACAGAGAAGAACATACAGGGTGGTTTGTGGTGTTGATGGAAGGACAACTGTAACTCCTTGAAAGGGGAGTGAAATGTTTGTTTTCTTGTCAGTTAGGGACTGATTTGGAGGTTCTTCTCTTTGGCTGAGGTCTGTGTCTGGGTGCTTCAATTGTGGACATGTTTCTTGAGGAAGTTCCTGGTACAGGTTTTCTTTGCCCAAAGAAAGGATAGAAAGAACTCATGGAAGAGATTACAGGGAAGAAAGTGGAGAAAACAGGGTCCAGAGATGGGTTCAAGAATGAGGGAAGGCTGTGCTGACAACTCAGAGTTGCTGAACAGCCAGAGCCAGGAAGACAGAGCTGCTGTATAGGTCAGCTGCACAAGTGTAAAGTTCAGTTCTCGTGCATAATGGCCAGACGGGACTCCCTTTGCTAGCACCATGCTGCAGCTTCGAGTTGATATCACTCTTCCAGTGCTACATGTAGCCTTTAGGTTGCATCTTGTGAAACCAACGCTGCTTGCAATCATCAGCACCTAGAACCCTGGCCTTTTCCTTTGACTCTCTCTGTCTCTTCAGGCATCCTTAAATCCTGAGGGATGTTGTTACTAGTGAGGTATAACTTTGGTTTTTTGCTGCACAAAATGCCAGCGGTTTACATTTCTTTTTCTCTGGGATGTGCAGAAATGCAAAAGCACTAAATACAGCTCAGAGTCTGTCTTTGTTTAGCTTTATTATTCATTATCATTTTAATCCCATTCTTTGCTACCCTCGAGGAAGCTTGAATTGATGGAAGCTTCAATTGGTGTCTCTAAACCACACACAATGCTAACATTCAGATTCAGAGGTTCGTGGTGTGCAGGACTTGGCAATGTCAGCTCTACCCTGTCTAACAAACTGACCCAGTGTGCAAGGTCACCTCTTATCTGTAGCATCTTCTGGTATAATTAATTTAGGGAATTATCTAGGAGAGATACGTTATTTCCTCTAGTCAATAGAGGGAAATCTATGCCTCTCTAGCTGACGGGGACCCGTGTTTGCTACGCTATCAGCACAGGCTCTTTGAGCTGACTGCTGGTTCAAATGGCACACCTCAAAGGCCTGTTTTTCGTTGTTTTCCATTTGCCACTCCTTTGGCAGGGATTTTTATCTTGTTTGATCAATACATGATTATTTCCTTTCAGAAGTTTTCGCTAACAGGTGGGTTCCCATCCCTTTCCTCCCTGCTGGCATATCCGTGCTCCAGCTCTGGACTCTGTGTAGGTTTTGCTATGAGCTGTGTTGCCTGTAAAGGGATGGGGTCATCACTTAATCCCAGGAGAAAGTGCAGTGCTTCCTAAATTAAGGTATTTCTGTTTACTCAGGGGAGCCAGACCTAAGGCACAGCTCTTCCCACTGTGTTTCCTGATGACTTGTCTGGATGTTTGCTGTCTCCATATGCTAACATGCGTGCACTCCGTTTCCAGGTGTCCAACAGCCCTGTTTGATCCTTCTCTTGTGGTCTGGCCCAGCCAGGCATGGTTTGTGAGGAACTAGTCTTTCCCTCGCTTGTGTCCCAGACCACCCCCAAATGCATCCTGTCTTCCTAATGGAATGAGACATGGGCATTCAGCATCCTCCCATCTCTTCATATGGGAGGGAACCTCCATGTGTGAGCCAGAAAGGCACTGAGAATACTCTCAGGTTGCACAGCTGGGGACCAGAGCTGCAACTGGTCCTACAAGATGCCTCCCCACCATATACCAAATACAGTTTGGGTGGTTTTGAGACTCCCAGTGCACAAGCTGGTGCCATGCATCAACAACAAGCAGCTCTTTTCCCCTAACGTGTTGCTGTAACACAGTATAAGATACTCAGGACTAATATAGGGACAATGGTGGTGGGGTGTGTGTTTGTGTCAGACACCAGCTATTTCACATAATAAATAGCTGGGCATAAGCCAGTGTAGATAGATTTCAGATGACTGCTGAGATATAGGGGAATTACACATGAGCATGAAAGCAAATCCAAGAAAGTACATAAGGGAATAATGAGATACAGGATAATTCTTTATAAAAATAGAATTATAATAATATCATAATTTAAATAATAAAACATATTAAATAGAACCACTATTTTGAATATAATATTAGATAACTCTACATAAAATGGCATGAAAGTGACAGTGGGCTTTTTACCCAGCGTAACTGAAAACAGTTTCTCCAAGTAATTTTGGATAAAGAAAAGGGATACGAATAAAGATCTTTTACTTCTACCTGGCCCTGGAATAATTTCCCGTCTTCACATTTCCCAGACTTTTTAATCAAATGCAATATTAAATTGTGCAGCTCACTAGATCTCTAAGTGATGGTTTATTCTTTGATAAGCCACTGGGCTGTGCTATTACTCTACATTTTGAGATTTAGTGTCTCATACCAGCTTCCAACACGTTCAGAAGAGTGAGTACTGCTAGTGGCAGATCTATATTGTACAGTACCATAAGAATCTGATCAATAATTAATGCCACAGTAGCAAATAATGAGCTGAATTTTAGCTCACTCACAGTTTGTGTTTTCCTTGTGTACCTGTAAATGCATATGGTAAACTGATTACTGTTGGATCAAAGTAGTTTTCAGGCACATTAAAAGTTATCTGTTGGTACAGATTACTTGTAATTGAATGCTACAGTCCAGCTTCCAGCTTCTTTGCAGAAAGATGCTCTGTTCTCTGTAGGTAAACAGAGAGTTTAATTCAAATTAAAGAAGCCTGAGCTTCCGTCCATGTTTTTGTCCATTTTTTAAGTGTCTCTTGTAGTTGGTCTCAATCAGGAAGCATCCAGGTTCATCTGGACTGTATGGGCTTAGTTTTTAAGGGTGTTGCTCCAGAAGAGTATGCAGCAGTCAATATACTAAAATATTAATCATATTTTAGCCACAGCAAAAAGATCAAGCGAGTGGAAATAACCCCTCCTCTCCGGCAGCCTGCTTGGTGCTTTGGTTGTTCAATTGCACTGCGTATTCCTTTTATTCTTTCTCTTTTCGGTGATCAGTGCAAGGTGATAAAGATTGCCAGTGTGTGCTCACTGGGCTTTAACATTTGTCACTCAGACCCAGACTTGGTTCCAGGATAAAATCCTGGGAATCCTATGTATGATTTACAAGAAAGTACGTTTTACTTGCCAATATACTTGCTCCTCTTTCTTAAGTTATCCACAGTGTTAAAATACTTATGAATCTTCTTACTATGTCCATGTAATGCACCGAATCTGCTTGACTGTGGCAGCACTAAATCAGGAAATAAACTTCACGTTCTTGAAATACAGCTTTGAGGAGTGTAATGCCTCTGGGATTATTCTGTATGGTTTGTGCTGTGGCTAGGCTACTAATCATGGACGGAGATCCCATCATGCAAAGTACTGTAAAACACAAAACCAGACAGTAATGGCCAAGATCTTGCAATATCTAAATAGTTTATTGGGGCAATTTGTGTTATGATTAGTACGTGTTGCATAATGTCTTCAGATCAAGAAATTCTGTGGTTTGGAATCATAGAATCATAGAATGGTTTGGGTTAGAAAGGTCCTTAAGATCATACAGTTTCAACCCCCCTGCCGTGGGCAGGGACGGCTCACACTAAACCATGTCACCCAAGACTCTGTCCAGCCTGGCCTTGAACACCGCCAGGGATGGAGCATTCACAAATTCCCTGGGCAACCCATTCCAGTGCCTCACCACCCTCA
>WYDI02027370.1:0-35747 GCA_009867235.2 Psittacus erithacus | reverse complement strand
TTAAAACTTAAAGAGGGGAAGTTTAGATTGGATATAAGGAAGAAGTTCTTTACTGTAAGGGTGGTGAGGCACTGGAACACGTTGCCCGAGGAAGTTGTGAATGCTCCATCGCTGGCAGTGTTCAAGGCCAGGCTGGATAAAGTGTCAGGTGACTTGGTTTAGTGTGTGGTGTCTCTGCCTGCTTCAGGATGGTTGATCTTAAGGTCCTTTTCAGCTCTAACTATTCTATGATTTTATGGTGTTAGCTTCCCTTTTCAACAGTTGGTTACAGTAAAATATTAGCACGAAGGAAGGGTAAATAAATGTGTTATATATTTATGACTATTTCTGGAAGAACACTGTTCGCCATTGACAGCAGCTACTCTGCTTGAGTGGTTTAGAACTGCTCTCCTTTCAGTGGACTGAGGTATTAAGACAGCCAAAGTGGGTATTATAGCCCCGAAAAACTGCAAAGCTTTCTGTTTCAGTAAATAGACTACTCTTGTCATCTTAATGGAGCATTGCTAAATGATCTCTGTGGCAACTGCAAGGAGCCCAGAGGCTGCATTCTGCAGCTGAAACCTGAAACTCCAGTTTGGGAACATAAATTGTTAATAAGCCTCAATGCTATACAGCTTCCATTTTCTATTGCAAACTGATTATGTATTTCCATATAACGGAATGATATGCAAGATACAGGTCCCTCAGGATCCTCAGACAGCATCAGTCAGTGCATTATTAGACGCTGTGGGCCTAGCTGTAACATGGAGTAAATCAACCTTGCACCAGACAAAACAGGAGGGGTACACCTGCTTCAGACATAGCAGAAGCTTTCAGAACTAATTCATAGTAGACTGTTAGAGCCTCAAAAATAGAGAGAAATCCCATCTGGGTGCTCTGGCCATCTGATTGGATCTGGAAAGGAGAGTGATGATACTTAATTTGTCTATGAATTTCTATACAGATTTTAAGTTCTTGTATGTGCTGACTGTACCAGATCTCATTCATATGATAACTTGTGACTGTGGGAGCAACCAGAGAAAATGTGCACTTAATGTAAACCAGCATCACTTTTCTTAAATTGATGGCGGACCCAAAGTCTGTCAAAGATGTGATGTGTTTGTGCTACTCAGCATGCAGTTAGAGCTTGGTCTCAGGAACAGTGGCAATTTTTCCTCAGTGATGACTGTAGGCAGCTTGAACCCCGTGAAACAGAGGGGAGGAACAAGATTCAGATGTGGTTTATGTTTGTTCTGGTAGTACTTCCAGGGTATATGTGCTCTCTGTCAAGATAGACCAAGGTTGTGAGATTTACAAGGTGTTGCACAGCAAATGGACATAGGAGAGATCATCTTAGAAATGTGTTCTCAGCCTCGACACTGTCATGACAACTAGACAAAGATTGGAGGAACATGCTGGTCCAAGAACATAAGAAGGATGTGCTGAATGGGAAGTCCAAGGGTGGAGGAGTAACTTTCTCAGCATTGGAAAACAATAAAAATAACACTGAAAACAAGAAGGAAAATCCAGATGTGTTGTACTAAAGGAGTAAGATGGAACGCTAAAGGTTGCAGCTCTCAACAGCCCTAGGACTGAAGCCAAGTTCCCAAAATTTCAGAGCACCCAATGGAGGTGCTTTTGTTATGGGAGTCAGTGCCTTATCTAATGCATTTGAGATCCATCTCAAGAAACTCTGGTGGTATCATCCCCTGTTTGGGAAGCCCCAAAGTCACAGATCTTAAGGGAATGCTCAATAAGGTACCCTGCATGTTTAGCTGAATTCTACAGCTTTCTTGTGGTGTGCAAGATCCATTCATGGAGTGTTTAGGTGGCTGTGAACTTGAAGTCATTGTTGCTGCTAGTAGGAAAGTGTCAGCGAGGTGGTTAGTGCTGCCTGGTGCCCAGGAAGATGTCTTTTCTGGCAGACATCACTGCTTTTCTGGTAATAGAGTTGCAGAATGGTTCGAGTTGAAAAGGACCTTAAGAGCATCTGGTTCCACCCCCCCTGCCATGGGCAGGGACATCTCACACTAGACCATGTCACCCAAGGCCCTGTCCAACCTGTCCTTAACACTGCCAGGAATGGAGCATTCACATTCCTTGGGCAACCTGTTCAGTGCCTCACCAGCCTCACAGTAAAGAACTTCCTCATATCTAGCCTGAACTTCCCCTGTTTAAGTCTGAACCCATTAGCTCTTGTCCTATCACGACAGCCCCTGAATGAAGAGGCCAGGGAAGATGGCCCTCAGCTTTCAATATCTGCGAAATCTTCCTATATCATGAGGGAACTGACCAGCAAGCAGGTATAGGCTATGTGCAGCTGTTGCACTGGCTGGAGTTTTATGGTAAAGGCATTTGTTGTGCTCTTTCCCTTGTTCCATGCCATAAGCATCATCAGGGAATAAAGCTTAGTGCCACAGAAGAGGATTGCAAAAGCAGATAAAGATTTTCATTTATACTAGCATGTGCTGTGTCAGGCAGAGCAGACTAGTGCCTGGAGGCTTAACATCCAAGGATTAGTGCTGTTGATTTTGTCCTGCAGGGGAATTCTCTTCTTTGTATGCCCAACGTTCTCAAAGTATATTTGGAAAATGGACAGACGAAGGCTTTCAGGTTTGAGACAAGCACTACTGTCAAGGTAACAATGCTTGGTTGTCTGCTTTTGTTCCCACCACCTGAATTCAATCCAGTAGAAAAGGTATATCCAGTGGAATTTGCAGCCTCTTGGTTTTGTTGGCCAGCTAGTGGAACTGGATTGCCAGCTGATGCTGAGCATACTGGATTTTCCATGCTCTTTGTGTGGAGGAGATGTTGCTTTAATTCGCCTCTCTTTTCTTCTCAGCAGCCACTTTTCACAAAACTTGCAAGAACTTGGCTATGAGACCATTACACTTCATGAAGTGTGATTGAAGTTGGGCAAGAGTATATAGGTTGGTGGGAACTGGCAAATCAGCAGCTGCCCACACTAACATTGCTTTCTTTGGAAACCACATGACAGAATATAGAGAAAGTTGTTTAATATAGCAGTAACAATGTGCATCCATGAGAGGGAGAACAAGTTTCCTGGCTTGAGACCTGAACAGTGGAGTCCAGGTTTGGCTATCATGTGGATATCATGTAAACGCAGCAAGTACAATTGTGATGGTTGTTCCTTAAAGTTCCTGTCTGTGCCACCTCATTTTCGCACTGGTGAAAATGTTTCCCTTTGGAGACATAAAAACTGATTAACCTCTTGAGGGGGAAAGGCAGTACCATCTACGTAGAATCACTTGTGCTTGGAGGCATTATAGACAGATTACTGTCATTCTCTTCGAAATACAAGGTGCTGCTTTCCAGAGCCACTAACTAGCACTTTCCAAAACTTCTGTGCCTAGACATAGACTTACAAACCTTAAGATTTTCTAGCCTGATCTTCAGAGTTGATCAGTGTTTATGTTGGACTTAGTAAGATTTGCCTGTGCATAAGGTTTGGAGGCCATAATTTCTTTAAAGGATATATGATGTTCTGCAGCAGTGCAGTTACTGTAGAAATAATGCAGAATAGACAGGCTTTCTGGAGTTACCTGGCTGAAAGCATGTTAAGGGGAAAAGCAACGAGATTTTATTTATAATGCACTGAAAACTTTTTTCAGAAAGGAGAAATTTATTGTCTAGTTCATCCAAACTTCACAAAACTGTTGTGGTCTCTCATGCAAGTAAGTCTCTGCAAGTCTTGTGACTTGCAGGGCAGAGAAAAAAAAAAAAATGAAATAAAGCAAGGCGATAGTAAGGAAAGGGGAGATGAGTTGTAAGGAGAGATTTGAATGCCCACCTGCAAAGGATGAATTTCTAAAAGATGGATTAGCTCTTCATGTTAGGTTCAACTTGCTCACCTCTGATCTGGAACAAATTTTTCCTTACTGGAATTGAATGCAACCCTCACCAGCATCCTAACAGAAACACTCAAATGGGTAAAATGCTTCCCAGGTTAGGTGCTTTCAAAAGTTCCTCTGCTGTTTAAGAGATCCTTGCTTAAAACTGAGGTGAGTCAAATATTTGTGCTTACCTTAAGAGTCTTGAGTGAAGAAAAGGAGTTCTCTTTCAATTCATTTAAGCCTTATATAATGTTTTCTGTTTGCCAAAAATAAACCCAGTTATTTTCATGACACTTAGTATTCCAACAGAATTCTCCAGATAACAAGAACACCAATTTCAATCAAATTAGGTAAGATTTGTACAATTATGCTCTCAAATTCTTGTTTGTTGGTGGGCCACCAGTTCTTTGTAGTTTCTTCAAAAAGTGTCATAGAGTTCTAGAAAGCTGAAATGGTTAACAGCAAACATTTGAATCAAGGGTGACATAAAGTGCTCAACACCATCAAGCTAAAAACTGTAAGGCCGAAACTTTCAGCATGGCTGGCTCTGAACACCATCTCGCTGACTGCCTGGCTGGCATGTTCTTTTGCTGCTTAGACATCTGGCTGGGATAGCATAGCAGATAACTGCCAAGCCTGTGCTTGATGTCCCAGAGAAGTTGCCATCTCCTCTATCTCCATTTCTGATGAACTTGGAGGCTTCCACTAGCCTTGAGACCTCTGTGATTTGTTTAGGTCAATGTGTTCAGAAACCGTTAGTGAGGAGGGAAAGGCAGTACATAAAGACACTGGTTTCCTGTGAAACAGCACTAAAAATTTCACTGTGTTGTAGCGCCAAGCATGTTCTTGGCTGCAGGGAATTTTGTCTGGCCACTGCCCATTCAGTGCTTTTCCACATGGCTGCCAGCAGCAGGCTGGAATCATCCACGTTCATGCGGTATACTAGCAGTGTTCGGCAGCTCTGTCTAAATTCTGTTTGACTAGCTATGGACTTTCCCTTCCCAGGACATTGTTCTCACCTTGAAGGAGAAGCTCTCAATCCGGAGCATTGCGCACTTTGCCCTTGCTCTGGAGGAGCAGTACAATGTGGCAAAGATCCACCTGCTGCATGAGGAAGAGTCCATCGAGCAGGTGAGAAGAACCCCTTGCATGCCCCTGCAGACGTGCTGTAAGGGGGACGAGGGATCACCAGCATAAATTAATTTTGGCCAGTGGAGTGCAGAGAAAACTCAGCTCTGCAGGTATCACAAGAGGGTGTGAACTTGGCCCCGTCTCTAGAGGTGCTGTTCTCTCCCTGTTGCATGTGTTACTACAGCATTAACTAGAGCTCCTGGAGAAATGACACTTTCAGAAGTGTCTCACTGCATTCAGAGTGCCCACAGAACAGTACCCATGGGCTGGTGTTTGGACTGTGTAGGCCAATCAAGGCCATGCTTTGTGCCACTTGCCAGATAGGCCCATCTACAGAGGACTATTTCAGACAATCTTAAAATGGCTGTGTAGCCAGCTGTTTACTGTTCCCTAGGTGGTCAGAGAGTAAACCCAGCCAGGTGCCACTTTGATTAAATTCTAAATCAAAAGTTTGTGTCCTGCAAACATGAGGTTAGTTCTCTCAGTAATTCTATTGCTCTGCTACTAATTCTCAACTAATCTAATTTGTGAGAATGTGCCTATTTGGGAGTCTTGTGTCCATGCTGTTGACTTTGTTGGTTGGTGTTGCACTGTGATGCAGAGGTTCAGTAGCTAATGCTGTCCAGCCACTGAGCATGTGTGCCTGAGAATTTCTGCTTTGTTTCAGATGGTAAGCCTGTATGGGATTTTCCCAGAATAAAATATGCTAATGTGTAACCCAAGGGATATTGTATTTATATTATGATGATGATCCAAGTGTCTGTTTAGGGCTGCTGTTATCTTAGACTGAACATAAAAGCAGAGAAGCTTTGACCTTTCTCTGTCATTATCATATGGCCTTGCAGCATCTGTCCTGGTTATTCTGCAAGTAGATGAGATCAGTGGATATTTAATGAAGCTTTGCTGTCAGAGAACTTCCAAGCTACCACAGGGAGAAGCAAAAACCAGGACAAGAATCTAAGATAAAATTACAAACATTAGCAATGTCTCCTTGCATTTGCTGAGGACAAATGGCTAATCTGCAGTCACCCCACTTGACAGTATCTTTAAATTATTTCTGAGTTCATACAAGGCAGAGGCTTACTATGCATTTATGAAGGGAGGAGCTACAGCAGTCCTTGTGGCATGATGCTGTTTGTCTGTTGCAGGTGGTCCAAAAAAGAGAATCTCATGACTACCGGTGCCTCTTCAGAGTTTGCTTTGTCCCAAAGGATCCCTTAGACCTCCTGCAGGAAGACCCAGTTGCCTTTGAATATCTCTACTTGCAGGTGAAATTGAGGCATTCCATGCTTTAGGATCTCTTCTCATCCGATTCTCATTTCTGCTTTAAACCAAAGCATACTTCAGGCCAGTTCATTTACATAAATGTGAAATGCAGAGCACTTAGGAACAGAGCATTTGGATTCAATTTGTCTTAAATTCTTAAATCAACTTACATGCTTGTCTTTTTAACAGAATGAGATTGAAATTAGCTGAGTGGCTCCCTTTATGACTTACAGTAGTTATGTCAGAGGCCTT
Source organism: Psittacus erithacus (assembly GCA_009867235.2). Taxonomy (NCBI): domain Eukaryota; kingdom Metazoa; phylum Chordata; class Aves; order Psittaciformes; family Psittacidae; genus Psittacus; species Psittacus erithacus. Next base: position 29,265 of record WYDI02027370.1, on the reverse strand, counting down.
AATCTGACTTCTTGAGCTCACATCATCATGCTAACTCAGCCATATTTGTTCCAGAGCTGCAGTGATGTGCTTCAGGAAAGATTTGCTGTGGAAATGAAATGCAGTGTGGCATTACGTCTGGCTGCTCTGCACATACAGGAGAGGATCTATGCTTGTGCTCAGCCGCAGAAAGTATCCTTGAAATACATTGAGTAAGTTCCCAAATTTCTGTGCTATGTTGTGGCTAAGCCTGGTAGAACAAGGAGCCAACTAAAAGCGGCATCAGCTCTATGTTTGCCCAGTGTTTAGCTCTGGATAGAAAACTATCTCTGACCCAGGAAGGCTGCAATCTCTTAGTTGTGCCAGTCATTTTAGGTCAAGGTGGCTTCAGAGCCTGTCTTTAGGCTGCTGAGCCACTTGAATAATATGTACTGTGTAACATCTGGACATGTGCCTGGGCAGAGGGAGGTTCTGATCTGTAGATAGAGTAGGGACATAAAATTCTGAATCTCTCAGGTAGTTACTGTTACTCAGGCTGCCCCTGCCACTATACCAAGACTTGCATGCAGTAGTTGAGACAGAGGATAATAATCAACTCTGCACAGCCACTACACCCTTTTATCCACCATAAGTATTTCAGAAATGTCTAATTTCAGCATAAGTGATAGGACCTGTGAAGTAATGGGATCTAGAAAAAAAAATACCAAAAAATGCTTTCACAAGCAGTGAGTGTGCTGTGCTGCATATCAGTGCTGTTAGACCACACTTACCCTGAAGAACAACCCTGCTTTAAAAATTTGTGATGAGCCAATCATTAAATAACAGGCATTTCTGTAGTAACTGCACCACTGAGCCTCCACCACCCTGAAGTGCTGCTGATGCCTGCATACAGTCAGACATATTCAACAGTGTGACAGTTAGTGAAGAGTGAGAAGTAACTGCAGACAACTCAGCATTCTTAGTTTCTGGATATTTAGTCCTTGGGCTGAATAATAATCCACATTTTTGGGTGTAGGGAGCTGGAGATGTTACGTAATGATCTTGTAACCAAAGTAAAGAACCTTCACCCTCTGGGTGGCACAGACAGATTGGGGCCATTATTCTGACAAAGCCTGTAGATTGTCTCCTGTATAACCATGTAAAAATGGGCATTTTGCATTAAAGTGCATATTCCTCCAACCCACCTCCTGTCTCAGTAGCAAATGCACATAGAAGTGAATTTGAGTAAGGTAGTCATGTTCCATGAGCTACACCCAGACATGTTACAGCACCCCGATCTAGTTGGAAGATGTCCCTGCTCACTGCAGGGGTGTTGGACTAGATGGCCTTTGAAGGTCTCTTCCAACACAGTCTATTCTATGATTCTATGCTTCTATCACTGGCATGGTGCCTTTGCCCTTCTCTGCCTCTGGCCAGCTGTTGTTCTGCACATTGTTGTGTTGCTGGGGGACAGGACAGCTGGGACCCCCTTTACTCCATTCCCATTTTTCCGGCAGGAGGGACTGGGGAATTGAAAATTTCATCTCACCAACTCTGCTTCGAAATATGAGAGGGAAGGATATCAAGAAAGCCATCAGCTACCACTTGAAGCAAAACCAGATGCTACTGGACCCTCGGCAAAAGGTAGTGTGTGTTCCCTGGGTTCAAGGTGTCTCCCAGGATGGAGGCAGAATCTGTCATGGTCAAAGAAGCAATGTCTTTTTTCCATGGGTCTCTTCTCTGTGGGATCACTTGGGACTTTTCTTCTGTCTTTTTCTCTTATAACTTCGTCTGCTGTGCACACACTCTAATTTCCCTACAGAGTGTGTTCTGTTATGGGGTTGCCACATGGCAAATGTGATAATGTGGGGTGGTCCTGTACAGATCAAGTGCCTATCCAGACCAAGCTAAATGTGTTGGGTCAAATACAGTCCTGTATGAAAAGAACATTTTCTAGCCCATAGGCTACCTGGAAAACCTTGTTTGTCTGTCATGTTCCTAAACAGTATTTCTTCTTTTGCAAAACGAAGCATATGCTCACAGCAGTCCAAGTGCGCCTGAGCTACCTACAAATACTGGGAGACCTGAAGATGTACAATGGGAAGATCTTTAATGCCACCCTTATGGTATGAGTGCATTTATTTATGCAACTGGGCTTTGGCATACTGTCTTATTGCCTTGCTTTGTGCCTCTCTTATTGTACTTGGGCATAACTGCAAAGATAGGACACAAGGAGTTTTAACCTTTTTATTTCACTGGTGTGTAAGTTCATGTCTTAACCAAAGCAAACCCTATATAAGGCAGAAATGTTTCAGTATTTTTCTTAATTGACTGTTAATGTGAGACTAGCAACCTCTTACTGAGTCTCCTCACTTTGCTTTGATCCTTGTAGAAAATGTAACATTAGCTCTGGTGATGCTGTTTCAAACAGTTCAGTCACACTACTTTTCCCTATCCTGGGACTTCGTGAGAAGTATTGGTAAGGGACTCTGCTAGGATAGCTGAGCATAATTCCATGAAGTGAATTACACACCAGCCTACACAATAATTCTGCATATTTTTCAAGTTGAAAGCTGTAACTCGTGCTCTTCAGACGACCTCTGTTTATATTTTGTATGTTGTAAAGTACTTAAGAGATCTGGAGATATTTCAAAAACTCGTGAAGGGATATTGGCTATGCTTAAACCTTACTGTAAAAAAGAACACTGCTCTTTTCACAGTCTCCCAAGAGTTTCTTGTTTATTGGTTGGTTTGAGTTTTTTTTACCTGTCCTCACTTGGATTTGTACTGAACTATAGACCACAAGCTGTTTTGTACAGCAAACCGAGCAGTATAGGTAGGACTGTATCAGAGGAAGACCTTACTGATGGGTTACTGTAATGCCTAGGTTTACAGTTGTGTGCAAATTGAAATAGTTTTGCCAAATTATTTGGGTATTAATTTATTTCTAAGTGTCTGGTCCTAACAGAAAGAATTAGGAAGAATTTTGGAAAGTTCTTCCAAAGCCAGAATGCCTTACTGAAGTTTCTAGCCAAATCCAGTAGGTCTCACTTGGCCCATCTGGCACAGCCTGCCAGGTGATACTTCTGATAGCAATCTGCTGCTGATCTGACCTCTCTGGATCTGCTAGATGGCTGCTGCTTCTCTGGGACCATCTGCCTTGGGGGTACAGGGAAACTGGTGGTCCCCAAGGCAGAGAAGAGAACAGAACAGCTGGGAGCAGGTGACCTGAAAGCCTGTAAGTAACAAGGGGCTCCCTTTGCAGCTGGTTACGGCACAGTTATAAAGAGAGTCCAGTGTTAAGATAGTACACAAATCAGGTGGCTGAGGAGTCCCTGCCCAGCACAGGCGATTTGATTCATGCTCAGATTTTGGTTACAGATTTAACCTCTCCTCCTTACAGCTACAGGACAGAGAATCATATGTTGCCTTGCTGGTGGGTGCCAAGTATGGGGTGAGCCAGATTATCAATAATAAGCTCAACATCATAACCAGTCTGGCAGAGTTTGCAAACATCAGCAGGGTGGAGCTTGCAGAGGAGTCTGAAAAAGTGAGCATGGTCAAAATCTATCTGCAGGATCTGAAGGTAAGTTCTTGATGGCTGTGTCAGGGCTAGAGAGCAAGTGGGGAGTCATTCACACCATGTATTCTTTTCAAAATCTGACATTTAGCTGGTGGTATCATCAGTAAAAAAGGCTTAGAGCAGACTCAGAAGGGGAAGCTCATAAAAGGAATATGAAATTACTGAAGAAAGTGATTCTTCTTGCTGTCCCCCATCAGTGAGACATATCAAACAAACAAAATATGGGAAAACCAATTTATCTTGTTTCTCTGTGCCTCATGCAGAAACAGTGCTATGGAATGATGGTGGTATGGGGGAGGGAGAATGTCTTTTCAGTGTGCAGCATGTTTCTGCAGATGGTGATACAAGAAACAGTTGTAAATTCTAAAATACTTTTACTGTTTTCTTCCCTCCAACTCCTTAAACAAACAACAAGCTGCTGACTCTGCTCCTGGAATCAAACAGTGCAAAAGATCTTGTCTGCCTCATCATTGGCTATTACAGACTGTTTGTGGATGCAAACGTCTCCATATTTACCTGGGGGGAGAAAAAACAGCAACTGCACCGTGTCTCAGCTGAAGAAGGTTTTAAAAAAACAGCCTTTTTTTTTTCCCCCCTTTTTTTTTGGTTTTTTGTTTGTTTGGTTTTGGATTTGGATTTTGGTTTCTTTTTTGTGTGTGTGTGTGTTTTGTTGTTGGTTTCTTTTTTTTTTTTTTTCCAAAGGATGGGGAGAAAGTGGGTGGATCCTCCAGCGCTGGAAGTGTTATTCCCTCCTGGGAATAGTGTCATGCTAGAACAGTAGCCTAGTGGCATCTGCAAGTTATTGAGACTCTCAGCCATGGTGTGGGCAGTGCCAGGTTTCCATCAACCCCAGACTGTCGGGCAGGGGAAGAGCAGCAGTAATTGGCGGCTTTTCCCAAGAAGTGAAAGCTGAATTCCTGTCACCGGAATGGCAAACCTATCACTGAGCACTTGTGTTCTTCTGCCAGCCTCCTGACCAACTCCCATCTACTGGCACCGCTCGGCCAGGAGAGAGAGAATCCGTTTGCCATGCTGTCCTGTCCCTTGTCAGGATAATTGCATCCTCATAGGGGTTACAGACCGAGGCTTTAGGCAGCGAGTTAGGTGGCTGATGTTCTGCAGCTCCCCCTGGTACTGCTTTGCGGTAAAACCGGGCAAAGCAGGCAGGAGGGACCAAACCTCCACTAACAGGTTGTGTATGGTCCTGCAGGTCTGATTCCACCTTCATCTTGTTTGCTGATGAGCAAGCGAGGGCAGAACTCTGGGCTTTAAGGCTCTGCTCTGCAGACAAGTTCATAACCCTTGTCTGGCTGTTCCTTCTTGCCACTGCAAGGGACAGGCTGATAGATGCGTTTAAATCCCAGGATACGAATCGCGAACCTGCAGTGACTCTGAAGACTCCTGGGAGCAGGATTCCTCTTCAGACCATTGCTTGGACACTCCTACAGCATACAGCAGTGCCCCTTCTGTGTGTAATGAGGAGGAGCTGGGAGAGTTGCACAGTCTGGAAAAAGACAGCACAAAGCCGCAGTCCGGAGGGAGTGACCAGTATGATGTGTGTGACAATGCAACAGACAGCACATCTGAGGCTTCAGATTCAGCCAACACTGAGAGCCGAGGATTTAAGACAAGTGGCTCCAGTGACTCTATGGATGCACTGGAGGAAGATGAGTTGGAAATGTGCTCTTCCTTCAGGCCAGAATTCTTCCACTTCTACGCACCAACAGTTCAGGAGATGAGCCATTCAGACAAGAGCTTCTTCCCCGTGCATGCTGCAGGAGGCTCCATCAGGGAAGAAACTGAAGACTACTTCTGCTTCTTGCAGGTGCCACATGCAGAGGAGCTTGGGTGTGAAGACAGTCCCTCTGAGCAGAGAGGGGGGGACACTGGTGCATCTGTGATGGAAACCAGATTGTCTGAGAAAAACACCATGGGCTATTACAACCTGTGCTACAGCATATCCCCTGCAGGCAGTGTAGAGAGGAGCAAAATCAGTCACAGCCCTCAAAGAAGTCCTTGGAAAGATGAGTCTGCCCAGGAAGGAGCACCATGTGGAGCGCAGCTGACTGCAGAGGCAAGCGACCCCATTTTGGAGCCACCCCCAGGCTTTGGTGACACCAGCTCTGAGGAGGAGTTCTATGATGCTGCGGACAGGCTTAGCCCTCCGGATGCTTTGGCAGGTAAACCCTCACTCATATGCTGCAGGTCGCCCTTCTTCCACCCCATGGACTAGTGTGTTGCCTTTTTCCCATGTCAGTCTTCCTAGAGAGATCGTCTTTCAGCTCTTCATATATTTCCCAGGATTTTTAAAGGACCTTTGAACACCCATTCCTTATAAGCCATTCTTCAGCAGAAATACAGTGGATGTGCACATAGGGGTCAGAGCTGCAACTCTGCAGGGAAATCTGTCATTGCATCCAAGCGTTAGATCCCAGAAAAAGTCAGTTTTCAAATTAGTTTGGCATTCTGGAGGGTTCCCAGGTTTCTGCAGGAATTCCAGAACACTGATGTATGGCTCTGCGTGATTCTGAAGCCAGCATGATGCATGAGTAAGTTCTGTGCATCCTTCTATGTAGGCTGAATCTTCAGTGATTAAAAGAGCATTGCAGTAAGAGGGAGCTTTGTGGTAAATATTCCTACTGACAGCACCTTCACTCTCCTACCTTCCTTCAAGCTGAGGAGAGCTAAAAGCTGTAAAACATTATTGTTCTGTGTGCCCACAAGATAACGATCTTTTGGGGTCAGGAGCATGTTACGTAACTGGGTCAGGGAGTCCTGTGGCTGAGCAGCTACCTGGTTGTTGTATTTTCTCAGAAAGAAGAGGATTTTTGTTTCTGAAATAATCAGCTCTTTCAACAGTAACTGACCTTCATTTGTTTTGTGTATTTAGTACAATTTTAGATTTTGCGTTCATTCACAGTAACAATACCATGTTCAGACACAACACTGCAATCTCTGGATATTTTTATCATCTAAATGTCCAGGCTGGAAATTTCTAATCATGTTAATAAATCTCCAGCTGTAGGCAGTACTCTCTGTAGCTGCTGCTAATACCACTAAGTTAAACTTGGGAATTACAGATGTACCTGCAGTCAGATCAAGTGGCTCCAATAAGCAAAGGGAGAGACTGCCCAGCACCCTTTATCACTAATGCTGGACTTCAGTCTTTGTAGCCATAGCCACAAATTCTATTTTTCTTGACATAGCTGATTCCAAGATGGTGCTTGATCATAAGAGACAGTTTCCTTTGGCACTCAAGACCCAGGCTTTGCAGCCAAACATTTATGTCTGCAATTGCAGGATCTGTGTTAAGAGCTCTTTAGCTCACTGCATAGATGCATGGATATTTTGCTGGCTGGGGCTAGTTCCTGACTTGCATGGTTCTTTTTCTTGCCAACAGGCTACAATATGACGTCCCAGGAGAGTACAGACAACTGCTCCTGCATGCTAAAGAAACCAAGGTGTTACAGCTTGGGAGAAAGCCTGACGACAAGGCATACAGCAAGGGAGAAACACAGAAATGAGAAGGAGATGACGTATGTTAGGAGCCTGAAGAAGAGGAGATCTTTCCTGAAAACCGATTACACCTCACAGGTCACTTTCCCCTTAGCTTTACCAGGCCCTCTGCAAAGCTGCTGCTCTTGGCCACCCACACCAACACTCCTTGCTCAGCTGCCCTCTCCACCCTCCTCAGAGAACATCAAGGATGCAGAGCTGGAACTTCCTGCTGCCACCCACGCCCAGAGAAACAGTGCTAGCCCAAATCCATCCTCTGGCCTGGTGGAAATGGAGCCTGATACCATGGAAACAAAATCAGTGACTGACTCATTGGTTTCTTCCATTTCAGCTGTTCGCCTGCAGGGTGTTGCCATGCATGGGGACAGTGGCCTCCAACCTACACATGCTGTACATCCACCTTTCCTGTCCCTGGAGGCAGGTGTGCCCCTTCCTGTGGGCACATCTTGTTTACAGGCTGTCAGGTCACCTGCTCAGGGAAGTTCCTCCATGAAGACAAATACTGGGTTGCTGAGTGAGGAGAGCTGTATGGCCACCAAAGGCTGGCTGGCCCAAGTGGCATGGGAGGAGATGGGTGAGGTGGTGGCAGCCCAGCAGGTTGGCAATACACACCCATGCCCTGGCCAAGAAGTGACTTGCCCTGCTAACAAACACACACTGCCAGCTCATGGCTCCAGCGTGGACTCTCCCCATGAGATGGACAAGGACCAGGACCAGGAACTGCTCCTCATTGCTGAGAGGGAAGCAGCATGTAAGGAGCCTGTCCCAGCTCTTTGTGAAGAAGGAAAAGCTAATTGTGACAGTTGTGCTGAAAACAGCAGTGACAGTGCCTCGTTACCGGCAAAAAACAGACCAGTGATAAACAAGGAGGCCTTATGGAAAGCATGCAATAAGAATTACATAGGTTTTCCAGATGCAGCTCAGCTCTTAACAGATTGCAGCAGCACTTCTAGGGTTATAACTCGCCTCTCCTGGCTCTCATGTGGGCTGAGGACAGACGTCACATCACCCAGCCCATCTCAGGAAAGGGTAGATATCCCACTAGAGCTTTTGGCCTCTGAGAAGACCAGTGAGTGCCTGGGGACTGATGCTGTTGGAAAGGAGATACAAACATCCCCAGCTGGAGCACTATTTGTGAAAGAGTTGCTAAGCAGCCAGGAGCTGGATGAAGACCCTAGAAAAGACGCAGGAAATGTGGCTCTCACACAGCCACAGCCTGTTCAGACTCCTCTTCCCAGAGAACAGCCTACTGAGGTGGGAAAAGACTCTCCTATAACTCCATCTGTTAGGATTTCCATCCCCTCAGGCCCAGCTCCCTTTGGCTTGTTGGAGAAAAAAGCAGACCATGGGGCTTCAAAGCACTCCTTACTCTGCTTTAAGCACAAGGAGGATGAGCAGAATCCTTCTGACCCTATCAAGACCAGGTCCTTGGGTTTTTCCACAATGAAGAAGGCATCTCCACCACAGCTTGGGATGGACAAGTGCAGCTGTCGGCTGTCCTATATCAGCTGTTTCCACAGGCATGATGAGAAGTGGGAATGTGAAACTACCAGCCCCATGTGCAACACGTTTTTGGGGCCCCTCACCACTCCACCGTCCAGCAGCTGCAGTCTTCCTGGGACCCCTGTGAGCAGTTACCCAGTCTCCATTGCTAGGGACATGGCATGGTGGAACCCTTATGTCCAAGCCCTCAGCAAGCTGAAGGACCAAGCACAGATGAGCCCTGCAGATTTTTCCTGCTTCCTGGCCTACACCACAGAGCTTCAGGAGGTTGTGGGGATGCTCTCCAGGAACCAAGCAACCCACCTGCAAGGTCAATGTTCTGAGCAGGGTGCTGAGAGCAAGGGTATCCTTGGCTTAGCCTCCCGGGATCTGCTGTCCAGTTGCCAGGAACTCCTGAAGACAGAGCAGCCCCTAAAAGAGCTGCAGGGTGTGCTGAGGGTGACATTCAACCACCTAGTTCAGCTGGCAGGGGCCTGCTTCCAGGTGACATACTGCCAGCTGTGCAGGCAGAGGCAGCAGAAGCTTGGGGCTGCACTCATGGATGTGGTGGGAGCCTACCAGCAACTTGTGCAGGCTGTTCACCAGCAGCTTTGCAGGCAAGGCTGCCCGGATGCGGGTGCCAGGTGCCTTGCCCGCCAACACACAGCCCTTACAGCTGCCATGTTTTGTCTTCTGCAGCAGTTCAGGGTACCTCCATTGTTGTGAGGGGGGTGTTTGGTGGCATGAGAGCACTGGGTGGGAAGAGCCCAGCCATGTTCCTTCTGTTCACTACCAGGCTCTCCCCTACAGGGCGTTTAGCCCCACAGTTCAAGAATGGTTATGAAGCATGTGTCCCTGGTGTCAGCTTAGCTCCACCAAGAGCCACCCCTGTGCAGGGGGTGGTTGTGACGCAGGGCGTACTGCCCTCCAGCCTAGCTTTGCGCAATTTTGTGTACACAATCTATGTAATATGCAAATTCAGAGAGTATTTCAGTGGCTTATGTATCTTGCCTGGGGCTTATCCCTCACCTCCCAGAGGCCTTGCAGGTGGCCGGTCTCAAGGTGTTGTCTTAGCCTTCTGTCACCTGTGGAGCCATGTAGCCTTCCTTTCTTGCCACTCCACACTCTCCAGGCAGTTTCTGAAATAGAATGATGTCAGATCCCGCCCTGGCGCAATGTGAAGGAACCCAGGATGCTTTGTCCACCACCTGGGGCTGAGGATGTAATGGATACCTCTTTGGGAGCAAAGCCATGCTGTATTTAAGTGCTTTTCCTTGCAACCACAGAAAAGAGGCTTCTCCCAGGCAATGTAGGCAACACCATATCCTGCTTTTCTGATATGGTTTCTGTGTGTCAGCCAGCTCTTCTATTTACATTTACTGATACTTGAGAAAGTCCCTAACAAACACCCCCACCCCCCCCCGGTCAGGGCTAGCATATGTTGCTGCATAGCAAACTCAGGGGCTCAATTGTAAAGTTAAAGGCTCTTACACTGGAGCCAAAGTACAAACCTCTAACTACACACCAACAGCTAATGAGAGAGGGAATGTGAAGACTAAGAACTGGAAGGGCACATAGGGCACAGCAGAGCAGCAGGCACTGGCAAAAGCAAATTCAGCCAATGTGGGGAGAAAGGCCTGGTGCAACAGGCCCTACTGACACTGCCTCATGGCACTGAATTCCAAGCATTGTAAAAGGCTCTTGATATGAAAGAAAAATGAAAATGCATATGCAAATGAGATAGCAATTTACCTCAGAAGACCTTCAAGTCCTTGCACTGGTGGTTGGAGCTAGTCATTGACAGTGACGTGGAGGCTGTTTGGTGATTTGTTGGGGTTTTGGGGATTTTTTTAGCAATAATGGCTGAGGTAACATATCAACTTAGATGCATCAAAAATGCTTTCTGCTGTGGCTATGAACTATATCTGTTCTCTGTGTGCAGGGCAGAGTCAGAATCCAGATACCCTTCCAGGAGGAACTTCAGGGTTAGTGAACTTTGCATGTCAGTGTGTGATGATGTACCATGCATAAGTAACTATAAGGATGCAATGGGAGTTTAAGAGTAAACATTTTATTTTAGGTTTTTAAAGTAGAAGCACAGGATTACGTAGAGGCTTCAACAACTCCCCGAGTCCTCAACTGGTTTAAAGTTATTAGGACATCGTGCACCTGAAAACTGTTTCTCCATCTGGGAATCCCGTCTTGTGCTCCCCAATTGGAACAGCACTGTCCTTTTCCATGGGAAGAAATTTTCCTCACCAGGGAGCTTTGCAATTCTGACTTCACCTTACTTACTGTTTTAGCCAGATGAAAGAAATACATTAAAGCACTCCTTCCTGCCCTGGAACAAGTGTAGATGCAAGAGTCAGAAACACTCTAACAAGCATCTGTAAAGTAGAATTGAATTCTTGTCAGTTTTCACTTGATCCCAGGGCTGCATTAGCTTATGTTTTCTGTTCAAGAGGAAAAAGCATTTTCTAGCATTGTACTGGTGAGTTGAAATGCGTCACTCTTGATAGGGTCCTTGAACAAGATTTAAGCAGAGCTATCCTCTCTATGCACATTCATGCTGGTGCCTTTGCTCAAAATTTGGAGTTTGTCTGTCTTGTCTGCACAGCTCTTAAACATTACAAAATAAAGAATTTTCTTGTGCATTATCATGCTGAAGTATTTTCACTTCTTTCACGGCCTCTGGTAGCACATAGCCTTTTCCAGAAGAAACTCCAGCTTTCAAGGCTGCTGGCCAGCTTCGAGTCTCATAGTAAGTTGACAAGATATCAAAGACTGTCAAGAAAAGAGAGATTTGATAACAGTATCAATAGCAAGCTCTATTAATACACACCCCATTGTCTGAAAAGCATCAGGAAGTTATAATAGCTGATGACAGAGAAGGTTAGCATGGGATCTGGTGGTTTGCCTTCCTCTCATTTAAAATCTGACAAGCAAGTGTTTGAGGCAGCTTCAAAATAGCACATGAAGCCATTCTGAAGATTACTTTGGGGAGCTCTGGGTAGGCAAAGCAGAGGCTGTGTCAACTAAAGCAAGGTTCCCCAGTCACCATTTGACTAACCTGTACTACCCATTTGTGCCGCTGACCACCATAGTGGGTTATACCTACTGCACTTCCACCATTGTTTCTCAGATGCTGTGTTTCCACATTTCCACACAGTGGTCTCTAGCAGCTATGCTTGGTGCTTTGCAGGGCCCTCCACCACCTCCTCTGCCTTGCGCTGATGGAGATGGCAATAATGTCCTCATGCCAGAGGTAAGAATTTACTAGAGCTGGCTAGGACACCTCTCTGCTCCATAACCTATAGCAGAGAGATGTTCACATTAAAAAACCATAGACCATCGGTGGAGGTAGAGGGAGCATGGGCACATCCACTGGTGTGACTGGGTGGCTCAACCCATAGTCATGATGTGAAGCCATCACAGTGGTAGAGCACATCACATCATCCTGGTGGTGTGAGTATTGCCTTGACTGAGCCTTACACAGGCATGACAATTTCTGTTCTCCCTTGCCTGGGACCTTGTGTGACTTGTAGCAACAGCAGCTTCTTCACATCTCCCTCACACTAAATGTTCACTGCTTTGTGCAAAGCAAGTCCTGTGTCCCTGAGAATGCGCTGATGCAGTGAAGCACACAAGACCTTTAAAAAGGGGGTATCTGGAATAAATCCTATTAAGAGAAACCTCTACTCCCACTGCTTCCCCCATTACACAGCAATGGGGAATAATTTTGAAAACACCTGGCTTCAGTGCTTGATAGCTCTCTCCCCTCTGCCCAGGCAAGTGACAGGACATGGCTCAGCCTCTCACCTTGATTAATTGCCAGTGTCTCTGAGTGGTAGTTCTTGGTGTTAACAGCTTTCACCATGTACTCGCGAATGGGGAGACGGGCTGTTTGCAAGGACTGCTCTCGTGCCCTCTGCAGAGTCAGCTTCTGCAAAGGGAACAATAACAAGGTGCCCCATGTGCACAAACTTGCATATATACAGCATGCACAGTATTTTGGGTGCAAGCAGCTATGAAGCTAAAAGCTGTCCTGGGGCTCATTTCACCGAGATTGCTGCAGTCTCTTAGCCTGGTGCTGGATCCAGGCAGAACCTTGGGGAAAAATGTATGGTGGCACAACAGTGATGTCTCAAATCAAGGCAGCAGGAGGACTGGGTACTACAAGTAGGATGTCTCTGCTCTCAGGAGATAATGGGGCAGACAGCACCTTCAGGTTCCAACAGGCTGCTACTCACCTTGTGAATACTTTCATCCACCAGGCCTCCGAGGATGTACACTTTATTTGGATCAATATCTTCAAGGACTAGAAACAAGATAAGCACTTGCTCACCACCATACAACAGTGAAATCCTGCACTACACCATTTTCCAAGCAAGAGCCCACTTCCATAAGAAAACTGTGGCCAGAGTCACCCTTTACCCTGGAGCCTTGGACCATGTAGGAGGCTGAGACTTCAGAGACAGACGTGTCTGCCTGAACCCACAGGCAGTGTGAAAGGGAGCAACACTTCTCTCAGCCTTTTCAGAAAGGCTGAAAGCACAGAGCACCAGAGATATCATACATTGCTCCCTTTAACCACTGTCCGTTATGAGATGTGGCTGATCTGATCAGTCTGATCCCAATCTACTCCACAGTGTTCCCTCTACGAGGGTTCCCTACTAAGACCTTCCCCCACCCATACCAGGTTATTTAGCAGAGTAAGGCACTTTTGTAAAACAAGGATCTGTGCCTCCAGCAACATGTGGCAGGTTAGAAATAGAGGAAGAGGAGAAAATAAACACAGTAGCAAATTAAGCAATAAGGAGAACAGTGTGGCTGCTGCATTATTTCAGAGAAAGATGTCATTTAGACTGTAGCCAAAACTGCCATTAGCATCTCCACTTTACCACTTCCTAGTATTACAAGCTGCAGGGGATGTATGCACAAATTTAAGTTAAGTCTGCTGCAGATCACACACAGCCCTAAGCTGAAACCTCATTCCATGAAAATAGATCGAGATAGGAATAGATTTAGCATCAGATCTAAATACACAGTACATCTCATGCAATTTGAGACAGCAAATACTTGGAATCGTATCACCTGAAGTATTAAATAGTCTGAAAAAGAAAAGCTTAAAAAACACCCATTTGCCCTAGCTCCCCTGTGCTTAAAGCATGTGAAATATTTACCATTCTCAGAGTCAGGAGTGAGATAAACAATTGCATCTAAAGGAAACAGGTCCAGGTAACTTTCTTGAGTTGTATCCATCTGAAAAATGCAAGACATGGAGAGAAGAAGCCCATGAGGCCAAACTCCATTTGCCAGAGCAAAACCCACTCTCAGACACAGAAATAGACTGATGCGACTGCCTTAGGTGTTTACACTCCTGCAGATAGTGGAGTTTTTATTAACTGGAAAATGTTTCTATATGAGCATTGAACAATACATATTTCAAGATCCATTAAATTATTTTCTAATCAAAATCCTTATTCTTTAAGGAAAGAAGAGCAGAAAAAAAATCACTTAATTTTAAATGAGATTTTAATTCTTAAGAGATTCAGGAATCTCCACCTTGGTTTGTCCCCTCACTGTTACCAGGTGCAGACCCCACATGCGCTGTAGAACAATGGCTTAACATCACTGACGTGTGGGTGTTGTGCTCGAGTCAGACCAAGCTCAATGCGAAAAATCAGGACAGGAATGTGTGACCTGCCCAAACCCTAACCAAGCTTATACAGCTGCCTGCCCCCAGTATCACAGGTCCTTTTACAGAAATAGCATCTGGAGAACAAATTCTCCTGCAAGCAGGAAGGACATGAGCTCTAACCTGAAGCCTCTGTACATTGCCCCATTATCTGTCAGTTTTTACCTCCTGTCAAAGGGTAAGAAGATCTGAACTTAACCACTGCCACTAAACTGTATTCCCACATAACTCCCAGCTCTCATCTGAGCGCACCTCAGCCTGTCATGGGTCAACACTGAAGGCCAGCAGCAGCTGCAGGGTGCTACAAGCCTTGAATGCACTGTCATCAGAGACCCTTACCAAATAATTGGAGAAGCCGTCGTTCATGCGAAAACACTCCTCATAGATCAACGAGCCCACAACAAACTCCGTCAGACAGAGCCAAAATGGCTTCTCAGCCCGCCTGTTGGCCCCATAGAGTCTCCTGATCTGGGAGGCGAGACGGCTTGTTTCCTTCCAATAAATAACAAGCACAGTGACGCACAAGTCAAGGGGCAGGGGGTAACATGGCTCTACTCAGGGCCTGCAGACATCCATGATGCCCGAGTCACCGGCTGCTGGCCGAGGCTCTGGAAAGGCTGTTCCTGCGGAGCACAGTTCAACTGCCTCAAGGAAACCCAGAACTGGGCGTGCAGCCAGCCAGGAAGCCGCGCGCAGGCTAAGGGGTGTAAGGACAGGCAGGGATGCGAGGGTACAACATCCCCCTAGAGGCTCAGCTCAGGTGAGCTGCTGTGTGGACCCTTCTAGTTGAGCTTCACCTCTAGACCCTTCAGCTCTAGCTGAGCTGAAGCACTGGTGCAGAGGACGCAGCAGGCAGGGCGCCCCGTACCTTCTCAGTCATGCGGTCGGCCACCCCGAGGTCCACACAGAGCCGGGGCCCCGATGTCCTGGCCTGCAGAAGGCGCTCCTTCGCGAGGGCGGCCGAGGCCTTCCCGCAGCCCCGACTGGCAGCTCCTGGGAGGCAGAGCAGCTAGAGGGCAGCCTGAGCCCCGGCAGGGTCGCGGAGCCACGGCCGGACCCCGTTCCCGCGGCCAGGGCCCCTCGACGGGGCCACTCCGTCCAGTGCCGTGCCGTGTCGCGCGGCTCCTCACCTGCGCCACCAGCCCGCCGGGCCCTGCTCCTCTCCCGCTCCTGCTGTCTTTTCCTCTTCTTGGCCGCCAGCACCCGTTCCCAGCGCCTCCGCTTCCGCAGCACATTTCTCTGTGGAAGCAGCAGGGCCTCAGCCCTGCGGCCTCCCGCCGACGAGGAGGCCGCGCGACCGGCGTTAAGGCGGAGCTAAGCCCTGCCACCCCTCGCCCCGCCCGCAGCACCTACCGAGCACCGCGCCGCACTGTCAGCCCGCCCTGCGCAGGGGCTGATGGCTGAGGGCTCGATACACAGCAGACGGAAAGCCTCGCAGGCTACCGCCGCCTCCTCCTCAGGCTCCACCGACGGACAGCCGTCATCTACGCCCCCGCCCGCCATCAGCGCCACTTTCCCTTCCCGGGGTGGGACCTTCGGCGGGCCGGGCGGGGATCGGGGAGTGTGGTCCTGCGGCGCCGCGGGAATGAGCGAGCGAGCGAGCGAGCGGCCGGGACAAGCCGGGGCAATGACCCAGAGCTGGGCGCACGCTGCCAGACGCCCAGCCGGGCCCTCCCGCCTCCGAGGAGGGGCGGGGCGGGGCGAGGGGCGGGTCCTGCTCTGTCGAGGAAAGGCGAGTTAGGTCTGGCGGTTCTCTGGCGCCTCTGCTCCGTGGCTCGCGTTGAGAGGAGGGGCCATGAGTGGCTCTTTGCTGCGGGGCGTGTGGTTGTGTCTCGGCCGCCCGCCAGTGAGTAGGGGCTCGACCGGGGTCCTCCGGGGGACGGTGGAGAGGCACCGTCGTAGGAGCCGCCCCTCTGGGCCGCCTGGGGCCCCTCCGGGGAAGGAGCGGTGAAGCGGGAAGGGCTCATCGGCCAGTACCGTCTCCTAGCCTTTCATCGTTTCATCTGTGGCTTGCAGCTAAGATGGTGCATAAGAGGGGGGTAAAGGAAGGAGACACTTGCTGGATGCCCACACAGCAGTTTAGGGCTACAGCCAGAAATGGGACTTGGGTTTCTGACTTCCAGAGCACAGATTCCTTTGCTCATGAAGCAGCAAATGGCTTACAGAGGTGCCCCTGAGTCCTGCCAGGAAAACAGGAGTAGCTGAGGAAAAGTCCTCTCTCCTCAAGCTGCCAAGGTGGTAAGTGGCCCTCCAAATAAACTTTCCTCCCTCCTTTCTCCCCAGTTTCTGCCTCTTCTAGCATCAGGGGGACTCCGGAGGCAGCCCTGGGTGGCATACAGCACCAAGGAAGAGAACGCTGCAAGGTGTGTTGGGCGGTACCCAGTACCCAGCAAGAAGGACATGCCATATGACATCATGGAGCTCATGGAGGAAGTAGAAAGGAAGGTAAAAGAGTTGCAAGATTCTGTTGGTGGAAAGGGTACAAAACCTGGATAGGTTATACATGCTGAAAGAGAAGTTCTGGTCCACTCTGGTCCAGAAACCTGACAGGAAGCTGAAGTGAGGAGCACTTCTTGCAAAGCTCTGTACATTGTACAAGTTGTGGATTTTACTGGAAATCATGCAGCGTGTTGACAGGGTTGTAAGTCTGCCTGGTTTCATGAGACTAGGGGGTTGTTTCAGATGGGTCTTGCACATGGGTTAAGCTGGAACACTTTGAAAAACACTTTGTTTTTTCTGGGAGAGCAACTGTGTTTACTTGAGACACTATTAGGAATATTTTTAGCGCTTTCAAAGAAGAAAAAACTGAGGAGAAGCTGTTTTGATGACAATATTAAAAGGCTCAGGAGATATTTCTGCTTTGAGCGTTGACATTTTTTCTCCAAAGCTAAATGGGCTGCACAGTATCAGAACAGTAAGCCTAACACAGAACTGTGTATAAAGGAAAAAAGAAGGACTTCTTGGACAAGAGTGTCCTTCCCTACTCTGCAGAGGACGAATGCCACATAGTCTTTCCTGATGTCTAGAATACTCCACCAGCTATGGCTGTATGAAAACTCTCTCCCAAAAACTTCCTCTCAGGGAAGTGCTGGTGCATCCCTCCCTATCCTTCCCGCCAGCCTGTTGAGTCTGTGCTCTGCTACTATTGCAGTGACCTGGTGAAGTCTGCATCATGAAAGGAGTCAGCAGACTAGAGGGTAAATATGGTATACCAGGGAAGAGTCAGTTCAAAGTTCACATGCGTGACACAAACCTTGGTGTGTCAGTGCACTGATAGAGTCAGTGAAGACCTGCATATAGGATCCCATTAACCTAGTGGACTCAGATTGCTAACCTCTTTTGCCAGAGGTTCCTAAGCAAACTAGTAGGTTGTGGATGAAGAGGATGGAGCTTCCCCTTAGTTAACTAACAAGCAGACAAGTGAAACAGGAGGAAGGCACAGGCAATTGTGTGGCAGTGGAAGGAAGTTGCCAGAGGAGTCTGTGACACCTGAACTACTCTTTTTTCGTAAAACCCCTGTAGAACAGCAGCTGGTAAGCTAATGGTGTCTGTGGGCAGTTACCACAATCACAGTGAATCTAGCTTGTTTAGAACTGCAGTGGGCAGCCTGGCACTGAGGCTGAACTGCTGATAAATGCCAGCTGCTGGGACGCAGACACGCGTGGGTACAGCATCGGCTAATCCTTCATATGAGAGGCAGCAAGCCTCTGGGAAAGGCAGCCTCAAACACTTACCAGGTAGACTGGGCATTGGCAGTTGTCAGAGGAGAATGGGGAGACAAGTAGAGCAGCATTGTTGTGCCAGCAGATATATCCACTGTATGCTGGCGCCTCAAACAATGTGCTGTTCAGATTGGGCCAGCCGTGTCCTGTAAGCTTGGAGGTAAGCAGAGAGTTACAGAAGGTTTAGGATGGTCAGGTGGGCATAGCAGCATCTGTGCAGGGAAGCCAAGTAGAGACACATTATTACATGTTCAGTCATATGTATAAATGGACTCAAAGGGCAAAAGAATGGGTCTGCAGAGATTCCCCAGCACTGCTGTGCTAACAAGTTGTTCTTTAAGCCTAGTGCATTAATGTCACCTCTGTGCTCTGTGTTAAGTTGCAGTTCTTGACTTGTTTTTCCTTGAACAGACTGGATTTCTGCCCAATGTATTCAAAGCCATGTCTCATCGACCTGCTGAATTCAGAGCTTTTTTTGCTTATTACAACACCATTATGAACAAAGACACAGGTAAACCATACAATCACCACATTGCCCTTCCCTTTCTAGATGCAAAAATTTACAGATATATTGGTTCACCATGCCTTCCCCCAGCTCATAATAGTGGCTGGCAGAGGCTGGAACTTCACACAGGTTCTTCTGGCTTTGCTTGTACTGCATACAGCTTCATACTCTTTAGTTTACGGTTAAAAGCAGCTCTCAAGCCAGGCTCTACTGTTTCACTGCACTGTTCTCTGTGTTACGACAAAGAAAGGACGAGCTGCTGCCTAGGGGCAGATAAGCTGGGAGCCAAGTGTGCTGGAAGGGCACAGGCAGAGGCAGTGGTTTCATGTGCAAGGCTGGAGCCCTAGACTATAGGAGTGAGACCAGCAGGGACAGTCCAGCTGTAGTGACCAGGGCCAGCCAGGATTTCCCAGCCAAGTCCATCGGGACAAGGCTGACCCAAGATCAAGCCAGAAAGTTGTCCTCAAACAGGTCATTCAGATTCCAGACCAGTACGCTTATGCAGCCAGGGAACACAGCATGGCTCAGATCGGGTCACAGCCAAGGGTGCAGCATAAAACAGCTCCCAAGGGAGAAGCAGGTCTTTGCTGAGTGTGTCTGCAGCTCTTTCTTCACAATAGTTCTTGGCAGTGAGTGGTCCAAGAGCAGTGGCAGAATTTGTGTGAGGGTGGCTGTGCCCTCTGGCACCTGATGTGCTACACCAGAGACTTTGAACCCAGGGCAATCTGTCTCCTGCAGCAGTAGGGAGAGGAGCGAGGTGCTTGCTGTACACTAGGATGCCTGTGCAGCATGCCCTGGTGTACAGATAAGAGAGGGCTGGCTGCAGCTGCTGGGCAGGGCTGTAGGGAATTCTGCCTAGCTCTCCAGCTTTTGAGGAAATGCAGTTTGAGGACTGCCTATTTCTTCCTCATTTCCTGTGGTAGCCTGTGGTAGAGGGGACCAAGAGGCCTCTTCTTATTGCTTTGGCTCTTGAAGGTACCTTAGTAAAACCCAGATTTTGTAAAATAATCTGGTGTGTGTAGACTGCTCCTCCTGCATTTGGGAAATGGGGGCTAGGGCAAGAGTGTCTCAGCAAGTTCTAGGGGCAGCGAGGATTGCAGCCTTGCTGCATCTCTCACACGGCATATGCAGTCTCTGTGTGAAGCTTTCTGACCTGCTTATGCTGCTGGAGTGAAGCCATGCCCCTACCTGTACCTGGGTCTCTTTTTCCCTTCTCATTCCCATGCTTCTTTTAATCTGACTTCAAGAGTAGAAATATTTTTGGATCCCACCCTCTTGAATATTTCTTCTGCAGCATCACTGTGTTGCCACTTTCTGGACTGAACCAGAGCAAGAAGGTCTCTTCTGACTCCTTAACTCAATAGGTTTTAGCAGTGTCTTTTATGTTCTTAGAAACACTGGTTTTATGGAAATATTTTCAAAGTCCAGTAAAGCAGTAGTTTTTGTGGAGAAGGCTCTTGACCTTCCTTGTGAAAGGTAGTTTTTTAAAAACCCTGCTGCTAATTATCTTTAAAAAGGCAAAGAGCAGCAGTGGTGATGTGCAGCCAGGCAAATGCCTCAGATCCTGTGCACAGTCCTGTCTTGAATCTGTTTGTGAAAATGACTGGGATTCATTCTGAGTATAACAAAGCACAGTCTTCTTTTCCACAGCTTCTTTAAAGCAGTCATTGAGCTAGACACTCTGTAGAAGGCATGGTTTGTCTGTCTGGTGGTCACCAGGACTACTCAAAACCACAGTTCTAGGGTACTTCATTGTTCCTTTTGTGGAGGTTGTTTATTTACTTGCTGAAACCTGTTTAGTGGGTTTTAGAACTCTGCACTTTTCTGTAAAAGCAGCAATAAAGCATCAGAAAATGAACAGACAATACCCTTCCTAGCCATTTGCCTCTGAGGTGTACAAAGAGAAGTACCAACTGAGCTGCCTACTCAGTGAGCAAGTAATTTTGCTCCTCTGAATTTTCCTGTTATGCAGAATTGTTGTTTACCTGTTGACCAAATCTCATGTACCTCATCCTAATTAGGTGCCACATGAGCAACTATCCAGGTAAACTGGTTGCATGGATGGATAATTATAGAACCACAGAATGGTTTGGGTTGGAAGGGGCCTTCAAAGATCATCTAGTCCAGCGCCCTCCCTGCCATGGGCAGGGACACCTTCCACTACATCAGATTGCTCAAAGCCCCAGCCATCCTGGCCTTGAACACTTCAGAGGTGGGACACCCACAACTCCTCAGCACATACCTGTCTCAGTGTCTCACCATCCTCATTGTAAAACATTTTCTCCTTATGTCCAATGTAAACATACCGTATTTCAGTTTAAACTGCTGCTCCTTGTCATGTCACCCAGGAGCTTTGGTTGCAGGACCCTGCATGCTGTCTGGACTCCATATCCTATGCTGTAGTGCAGACCGCTTAAACACAGAGTGCTCCTCTCCCTGTTTCCCCAATGATACTTGCTGTGATGGATGTTTTTAATAGGAAAGTGTGTCAGATCTTTTGCTGTTCCTGTAGGACGACTTAGCAAGGCAGACAAAGAGCTCATAATTGTGGCTACGAGTGTTGTGAACAGATGTCCCTACTGTGTGATTGCACATGGAGCACTTCATCGGATATATTCCAAGCAGCCAACGTTGGCTGACCAGGTCAGTAGGATTACAACAGCCTGCATCCCACTTACTTTGCATAGTCCTTTGGGAGGTGGGAATAGCCCTCTTGTGTCTGCTTTTTCACATGAAGTTTTGATCCTCAAAGTCTGTGTGGTTCCCAGCAATCTTGACATGTCTGAGGCCCTAACTCAGTACCTGGCTTACTGGTGAGCAGTCAGCCCAGTAGCCAGTAGGGTAGGACTTCAAGGTAGGGGTCTGTGTATCCTCATCTAGCTTCCAAGCAAGATGCAAGGAGGGATGGTTGACTTGCAGAGCATTCATCCTGCTGCCCACATTCTTTTCTGTTTTAATTTGGTCTGTGGAAGAATTCGCTAGCAGTGGGGAGATGATGTGTCCTGGTGGCATTGGGTCATTTCAAGAACTCCTCCATAACCTGCTCAGCAAAACCGTTATAGTTCCTGAAACAAGAAGGTCAATAAGATAGATGAATTTTCATTTCATTCAGGTGCAGAACCCTGTACCCTGTGTACTGCCAACTCTTTGGTTTGCAAAGCAAGAAGGGGATCATCCAGTTGCTGTTTGCTGGGTCCATCTGTACTGCCTCTCGTTTCTGCCTTCTCACAGGTCACTGTGAACTGGCAACTGGCCGACCTGAGTGCCCGGGACCTGGCAATGCTGGAGTTTGCTCTTGCAGTCTGTCGAGCTGATAATATTACTGAAGAGCATTTCCAGAAGCTGGAGAGGCATGGTTTTGACCGTGAAGATGCCTGGGACATAGGCATGATTTCTGCTTTTTTTGCTATGTCTAATCGCATAGCACATTATATTGACCTACGCCCAAACAAGGAATTCTACATGATGGGCAGGATGCTGCATGGAGAGAAGGAGAAGGAGGAAGCTTAGTATGCCTAATGGCCCCCTGATGCCAATGCATCTGAAAGATTGATCAAGCTGTTAATTCTCAAGCTAGTGTGGCTTATTTCTAAATCTGCAAAAGGCTTAAAAAATTCATGCCATATTGTAGCCATAAGATATGGTGGGCTTCCCTTTTCATCAGTGTTTGGAAGTCACAGAATCCTAGAATGGCTTGGAAGGGACCAAAGCTTTAATCTTACCCAGTTCCAGCCCACAGGCAGGGACACCTTCCACTGTTGCTCCAGGTTGCTCCAAGCCCTGTCCAACCTGACCTTGAGCACTGCCAGGGATGGGGCAGTCACAGCTTCTCTGCACAACCTGCGCTTGGGCCTCACTAGTCCCTAGTGACTAGTCCCAGTGTGACTTCTGTTGACTGTAGCTCTTCTCTCCGAGCATAGGTGGAAGAGTGCAGCTTTGGTCTCGGTCTTTGTCTGGCTCCGCAGGCAACAAGCTCGCTGGACCATTATGTGACTTAGCACAAGCTGTTTTCGCGGCATTTTGCCAGCTCGGCAATGCGCGACCTAGTACATCTAGGTGTCCTGGCCATTCCCTTAGCGGGGGTCTGGGGTTTCCTGGGCTAGGGAAGGACGAGGTTACCGGGTCTTCCCCAGTGACTGAGCTCGAGTGCCGGACGCCGTGCGCGGGGCTCGAGGCACGGAGACCGTCGGTGACGTATAGCGAGGGGCGGTGCGGCACAGGCGCGGTGCCGGCGGTAAAGGGCAGGCAGCGGCGGGGCCGGGCAGTGTGATGAGCGCGGGAGCCGAGGTGCCCCGGACGGGGGCCGGCGGCAGCGGCTCTGCGGCCCCCAGGCCCGGCTCGCCCGCCGCCATGGAGCCAGCGCTGCCGCCTCCTTTCTCGCGGGCGGTGCCGGGGGCCGGCCTGTTTGGGTGGCTACGCGGGCGCTGCCTGGGCCGCAGCGCCGCCGTGGACCCGGCGCGGGACACGTTCCGCGCTATGACCGGGCTGTACGGCTCCATCCAGCCCGCCGACTCCATGTATCTCAGCACCCGCACGCACGGCGCCGTCTTCAACCTCGAGTACTCACCCGACGGGTAGGCGAGCCCCTGGGTCCTGCCGCGCTGCCCGCCCTTTTTTGTGGGCGCCAGCCACGCCGGGCTAGTGAACGGAGAGCCCTCGTTGCCTGGCTGCGGGAGGGTGCGGGGTGTCTCGGGCTGCAGCAGACCAGCCAGGCTGCGGGAGGCTCTCCCGGGTGCTGCGTAGGGCTGGGGACCCCGTGCCTCATCGGTCTGCTGGGGAGGGGGCCCTGTTGTAGTGACCCGAGGCTGGAGGACCCTGCGGTCCAAGGCAGCTCCGCAGAAGGAGCAGCGGTACTGAAGCGGGCAGCAGCGCTGGCTCGGCGGGCCCGGACGCGACGCTCTGGCGCTGCGCGGTGACTGCGCCCGGCCGCGGTTCCCGCTTGCTCACGGCTGTCACAGCGACGGACCGGCACACTGCAAACGACGTGGCTGGTGTTTAACCCCCGGCATTGCAGGCAGCAGGCACAGGACGGCACGAGTGGAGCAAGGGAGCGGTAACAGGGAGAACACCGCTGTACGGGGTGCGCTTCCACTGCCCGGCGGTGTTCCACCTCCTTTCTGTGGGAGAAGGGGAGGTGATAAACAGGCACACGGTTGCGATCAGGGGAGGCAGCTGCTTCTTTGTTCGTGTCAAATGGCTTCAGAGACCTAAGTTTCTGTTTGAAATGTGATACTTACTTACTCATTTAGGGTTCTGTGAATTCTGTGGGTCTGCACTGACAGATGAGTTTAGACACTTGTAGCAAGGTACACAAAACCAAGTGGCAGTTGGACTCGTTTAGAATAAAAGAAGCCCTTGCACACCAGCTTAAAGCAGAGTTCAGTTCAGAGATATCTGCACAGTTGTATATTGCCGTATGCTTGTAGGTGAAGTTTTGTTGACAGAAAGACCTTGCAAACAAAGGTGGTCTCAACAGGTATTTTTCAGTTTGGATAGTTAGAATTGAGATCTTTGTTACCCTTAATGGCTAGTCAGCTGCTCCACGTGCATTTCATCAGAACAGAATTCTGGTTTCCCTGAACACCTACCCTGTGATGATTTTGCCATGGTTGTCCTCTAAAGCCAAGTTCCAGCTCCTTACATATTCCTCTGTTTTTTGAAGAGGACAAAGTTAAGCTCCAGAAACTATCAAAACCATCATTGGGTGACTGTTGCTGGAAAGTAATTTCTTTTGTACATTCAGGGTGTCCTGGGCTGCATCAAAAGGAGTGTGAGCAGCAGGCCGAGGGAGGGGGTTCTCCCCCTCTACTGCGCTCTGGGGAGACCCGTCCCTGCAGTCCTGTGTTCAGCTTTGGGACAACACCACAAGAGGGACATGGGGCTGTTGGAGCTCCCAAAGAGGCCACAGATGCTGCGAGGGCTGGAGCAGCTTTGCTCTGGATACAGGCTGAGAGAGCTGGGTTTGTTCAGCCTGGAGAAGAGAAGGCTCCTTAAGGGGAGACCTTAGAGCAGCTCCCAGTGCTGAAAAGGTCTGTCAGAAAAGCTGGAGAGGGGCTTTGAACAAGGGCCTGTAGATAGGACAAGGGGGAATGGCTTTAAACTGACAGAGGGGAGAATTAGATTAGATATTAAGTTCTTGACTGTAAGGGTGGTGAGGGACTGGCGCAGGTTGCCCAGAGAAGCTGTGGCTGCCCCATGCCTGACCGTGTTCAGGGCCAGGTTGGACAGGGCTTGGAGCAACCTGGTCTAGTGAAAGGTGTCCCAACCCAAACCATTCTGTGACTACTAGGGAAGGGTGCTATCCTTTGGAGTTTGGTTTAAAAATTTTGCTCCTGAATTTGCAATCTGAATGTCATCTTTATGCTGATTGTGGGTGGATGCCAAACTAAATAGCCGTTGAAGTCAGTGTGACAAAAAGAGATGAGGAAAGGGTATGTCTTTGCCCTGAAGAAATTGGTGGTTGCATTTCAGCACTGGCTGCCTGTTACAGGGAGGTGGTGTAGCTGGAGTAACATCTGTAAAGGTCTTAGAGGAACGCTGTTGTAGTTAATGCAGTGACAGAGTGTAAGTTATCCAGAGGTGGCTCACAGCTGGTTGATTGACACACATGAGCAGGCTGCCAGCACTTGCTGCTGCGGTACAGTACAGCATCTGTCAGACCCTTGCATTTTACAGAGCTCTTCAGCTCATCTTCTGACACCCCAGAAAGCAAACTACAGTGTCTCAGAACTCCCCAAAAATTGTTGCCATTCAACAGATGTCAGAGGAATACCATGACATGGGCACAGTTAGATGGGAAAGCTGCAGTAGAATGTTCAGAGTAGGTGCCTTTCCACTTATTCCTGGGTGCTGTTGTCTTTTTTGGTTTTTTTTTGTTTGGGTTGGGTTGGGTTTTTTTCCCTGCAAAATCAAGCAGGTATCCTCCCATGAGCAAAGCACTGGGTTTCGTGTCAGAGCTTCATTCTTTTTTCCCCAGACAGGAACTACTAGGTTCATGCACTCTACTGCACAAATCGCCCTCAAGTAACTTATAAATAAACTCACTGATGTTATTAATACTCTTAACTGTATGATTTAAATAATGTCATCATTGGATCTAGGAGCTACATAGCTGTTATAAAACAACCACCTTACTTTTTTTCTTTCAAGTGGTTTGAAAGATTATGTGTTCTGTCCAGCAAATTTGTCAGCTGTGCATTAATTATGCCAGGCAGAAGAGTCATGGTCTCTTGAAAAGGGAGTTAGAAGGTGACTTCTCTGGAATAAAACAACATGCTATTTTCTTCTGCATGCTTTGTTTATTAGGCACTTGTGAATAGGCATCTGCAAGAAGGCATTAAAAAAAGAAAAAGTAAACGCTACTGCAGCTTAGTGCAGTGCAAACAAGCTAAGTAATGGTGAAGCTGTGTTTCTGTGAGAATAGGGAGGGGAAGTTCACTGGATGCACAGAGATCTCATTTCTTTTACTGAATATAGATATTTCTGCTTTGCCTTACTCCCCTGCAGTTCAGTGCTGACTGTTGCTTGTGAACAGACTGAAGTACTGCTTTTTGACCCAATATCTTCAAAGCACATCAAAACTCTCTCTGAAGCTCATGAAGACTGTGTAAATAATATCAGGTAAGTCAGAAGGAATATGTTGTCTTACCATAGATGTTTTTCTTGTGACAGTGTGATAAGTTTGTGTTGTATGCATTTCCAAAGACTGTGGGTTTTGTGAAGCTGTTAGGCTGCAGTTTGCTTTGTACCATTTTCCTTCTTTTGGGTACTGGAGGTGGGGAAAGGCTGAAAAGGGGAAGAAAAGGAACCTGAAAGTGATGATAGCGTTATGTAATGCTGTCAGGTACTACAGTTTATGGGAGGCAAGAGTATTATGCTATTATATTACCACCTGTTTAAACTGGCCTTTGGAATGCCTTGAATGAATGTGGTAAATCAGAGCATAACAAGTAGCATGTGATTTATGTTTGAAGTGCAAGTCTGAGACCATAACAAGATTAGGTATTTGTATGAATATGGCTGGTATTTTGAATTGTAAGAGTAATTGCCATAGTTGCATAGAAATTTCCAAAGAAAGATTGTCTGCTTTAAATGCAGGTGTGATATGGAAGAGCTGGGAAAGTGAAATGGCTTCTGCAGTTCAATTTGAACTCAGTCTGTGTGATTTAAATCCATTGACTGTTTATCAGGGTTAAATAGGCAATGACAAGTGCAGAAACCTAAATCATCAGTATTTTTGTCATCTAATGTTTTTCCTTTCAAATTCTATTATTTTTAGCTGTTCTGGGTCTGAGAATAGATTTTGAAATGTGAACTTAAGGTGCTTTTTGACCTTGTGGACAATATTGTAGCCTCTCTTCACTCAGATCCTCAAAGAGTTAAAAAAAAAACCCAAACCAACAAAACAAAACCAAAAAACTAAGCCTAAACCAAAAAGCCCCCAAGAAATCCACAGAAGCAGTCAGAGAATTTTCCCTCAACTGAACTGGTTTATCCAGTGCCAGTGCCTTCACAGAAACTGACGTATTTGCCTGCTTTAAACACATATTCACAGATAAACTGATGTTTTTCACAAGCTGCCTATCCTTGCTAGAAGAGACTGAAGTTTTACATCATTTGGATGTCTGTCTTTCAGAAAAACTAATCTAAAAGCTGGGGCTAGCCGACATAAATAAAAGAGGAGATGTTCAGAACATGCTTTTCTGTAAGGAAATACAGCTTTTTATCTTGCATGACACTGGTTGTCCTTTAAACATGCTTAGTTTTCAGATAAAGCAAAGTGAGAAATAAAGCCATATTATAAAGATATCAGAAGGCAAAGGTAAAATAGATTTATTTTGGGGTTTTTACATCCCTAATTCAGTATCTGATCCTCACATTCAAACTGCTCTTGCTAGGTCTTGAGTTAGTGAGATCATATTTTACAAAGAGCATTCTGTTGCAGGCTCTTTGGCTTGTTGGCTATCTCTGTTGCAGTCAGATGTGCTGGTCTTGAAACTTTATTTAATTCTTTGGTTGAGAAC
This sequence comes from Psittacus erithacus, assembly GCA_009867235.2. NCBI lineage: Eukaryota > Metazoa > Chordata > Aves > Psittaciformes > Psittacidae > Psittacus > Psittacus erithacus. The sequence goes on along the minus strand of WYDI02027370.1, from coordinate 1,778 downwards.
AGCAATAAAACTTCTTGCCACTCTCTTCTCCTATTGAAAGGGTGTTCTTTCTTTCCACTTTGTCTGCCTCTGAGGCTTTGTAAGTTTGTAATTGGTCCTTAAATGTCTGTTCTTTGTGTAGTTTGATTTATGTAGAAGTACTAGTTCCAAATAGATAACTGTTAGGTCTGCTATCTAATATCTACCAGACTGAGGTAGTTCCTGTAAACTTTATGCTTTCCTTCAAAATGCTTCTTAAAGCTTTATTTTGTCTTTGTAGGATATTGGTGTCTTTTTCTGTGTTTCCCTGAATGTCTCCATTTGTTATAAACTTAGTTACAGGGAACTTAATCGTGTATTACAAAATATTGTTAGTACATCATTACCTGGAGTATTATTTCTGCCTAATGAGCAGGACTTCAGACACTGCAGTAATACAGAAATTCCTTGTAATAAGCACTAAAAATAAGTTTCATTACTGCTGTGCCCTATAGCGGGTGCCTCAGAGCTATGTATGAACAGAGAAGCATGTAGTGGTCCTCTTCCAGCAGTCTCCTGGTCACTGAGGATTTGTGTGCAGTAACCTGAAGCAGATTTTTTTTTCCACCTGAGTTCGGTCAGGTTTTGAGCTTAATTAAAACTCCCATGGCAGAGCTCCATGGCACAGGAGTAGTTAACAGTGTTTTTTAAACTTGCTGTCTCGTTTGAGGTCCTCTAGTTTTTTTGATTTCTTAAGTAGGGAAACGAACAATTAATCTCAATTTACTTCTTCCTGAGTCTCATGCACCTTCAATTAGCTGTTTTTCAAGTGAATCCTAGTCTACTTGATCGTTCTGTATACGAAAGCTGTTCACAATACCACTTGTATCTCCCTGACTATTTTTTATGAAACCTAAGTGTGGTGGGTGAAGCAGGGTTGCCTGTAGCTTCCAAGATAAAGGTAAATGGATTTATACAGGCAAGAGATGTACTCTTGTTTACTTTCACACTGAAAATCTGAAATGTTGGTTTCTTCCCATTGTAGTTGGTTATTTTTCACTGGAGTTGTTGCTGTTTTTACCTAATGTAGCATTTTATCTTTTAGACCTAAACCCACACTGTTTCTGGGGGTGACTTACCACACATGTCTGTGTAGGTCCTTCTTGCCTTAGTAATCATGTAAAGCTACATTTGGTGGTTTTGGGGTAGGTTTTATGTTCCTTTTTGTGTCAGATAGGGTGCCCTTTTTTCCCCCCTCAAATGCCTTCTTGAGGCATGAATTCCAAACATAAACCAGTATGTTTTGTCCTTCTAGAAGCAGAATCGTAGAATCATAGAATAGTAGGGTTGGAAAGGACATTAAGATCACCAAGTTCCAACCCCCCTGGCCATGAGCAGGGACGCTTCACACTAAACCATTGTCATCCAAGGCTCTGTCCAGCCTGGCCTTGAACACTGCCAGGGACGGAGCATTCACAACTTCCCTGGGCAGCCCATTCCAGTGCCTCACCACCCTTACAGTGAAGAACTTCTTCCTTATATCCAGTCTACGCTTCCCCTGTTTAAGTTTTAACCCATTACCCCTTGTCCTATCACTAGAGTCCCTCCCCAGCATCCTTATAGGCCCCTTTCAGATACTGCTATGAGGTCCCCACGCAGCCTTCTCTTCTCCAGGCTGAACGGCCCCAACTTTCTCAGCCTGTCTTCATACGGGAGGTGCTCCAGTCCCCTTATCATCCTTACGGCCCTCCTCTGGACTTGTTCCAACAGTTCCATGTCATTTTTATGTTGAGGACACCAGAACTGCACACAATACTCCA